>JABUQX010084465.1:17500-20000 GCA_015478945.1 Trachelipus rathkii
TTCCAATAGGTAATATTTATAATTTTTTTAAGTAGAGAACAAATTGTGCGTTTGGTTGAGGCCAGAAAAAGTAAAAAAGTTAATAATTTCATAACTCAGTCAAAAGTTGAAGCAAATAATGCTATAATTCATATAAATGATTCTGAATGTAATAACAGGAGGCTAAATACACAAGTGTATTTTGTATTAGAACCATCCAAAAGTTATTTCAATCCCATTGAACAGTTTTTGGATTCTGATATAGACAATGGTTTGGAAAATCTGTTTAGCCTAGAATCATTGGGTATCAAGCAGAACGAAGAAATTCTGAACACTGTAGATAAATGTCAAGTTCAATTATTTAATCAGAATATGATTTTCAAAGACAAACATTATCATGTAAGTCTCCCTTGGTATGAAGAATCAATGGACACACTAATAAATTTAAATATTTTAAATATAGCTAATAGAGTGTTTGCTAAAATAACTCAAAAATAATTAATAAATTGAAATAAATAAAGTCTTTGACAGTCAACTGAATGATAAAATAATTGAAAAATAAATATAATTTAATCGATTCCTTCAAGATATTTGTAAATAGTATTTCATTCTCTCGCCCTACTAATAAAGGCAATCAGAAACAGTAACTACTAAAATAGACCAGTTTTTAATTGTATCGCCATTAAAAGTAATAAACTCTTCCATCTTTAAACTAAGCAGCTACAGTGGTATGACCTCATGAAGTTCACTTTTAAAACTCTACTTGATCTTGGCCAGAACGAATCGTCAACTGTTGTGATGAAGTGACGTAAGCAGGCGTGTTTTGATTGATATAGGTTAAAAGATAAGTGGACAGAATAGGTTCACTTTGCTTGTGGTTTTAACAATGGGAAACTAGAAGCTTATAGGTACCTCACTTTAATATTTGGGTTTACATCTTCCCCATTTATACTGCATTATATAATGAAATATCATGCTTCTAAGTATCCACATGATAGATGTACTGAAATATTATCCTCAGGCTTCTATGGGGATAATTTAATATTTACAAGCTGCAAGAAGAGAAGTGAAATAGTTGGTATTTATCATCAATGTAAAAAACGCATGGAAGAAGGGGGTTTTATCTTGAGATCTTGGAATAGCAACTCGAATGCTTTGCGTGTTAAGAAGGAAGAATCTCCTTTGTAGCAGCATCTCTAGTTGTTTGTGAAAGCATCGTGTGGGATTTATTTCAATGTAGTGACTGACTGTATGCATATCAATAAAGTAGAATATCTGGAGAGTATTTCGACCAAGCGTCAATTGTTGTCTGAGATTTCCAAGCTTTTTGATCCTCTTAACTTTGCTCTTCCTATTTTGGTTAGGGGTAAATTGTTGATGAGACAAGTGTGGCAGCATAATTTGGCTTGGGATGAAAGAGTGCCTGAAGAGATACTAAAAGAGTGGTATAAACTGCGCAATAACTGTGAACACCTGGATACGATTGCAATACCTAGGAGGGCTCTTTCTGAAGAGAAAATAAGTATGGCTTGCATCTTTTTTGTGACAGTTCTGAAGTGTTTTATGGATTCTTGTTATGTTTAATGAGTGGATCAATGATAATAAAAGCCTCCTTGTAATATTTGCTAAAGCCAAAGGTAATCCTGCCAATAGGCTGGAAGTTAAGTTATCCTTCAATGGGTCGGTTATTTTGGCCTTGAATGCTTACCTACACTCTGGAAGCATATAGTAACAATTTATTTTGAATTCATTAATATTCGCTGGGTATTCACAAGTAGTATATTGAGCTGGTTATTAATCCAGACTAACCAAAGTAATACTAAGTTTCTTAATAAATAGAATAAATTGAAATGGATGGGTTAATCATCTTCGCATCAGTAACAAGTACAAAGTAAATGTTTATTATAAATATGTAAATACAGCAAAAATCCTGGTGATTTTTTAACTAGGGGTTTAACTTGAAAAAGTTTAAAAGAAAATTTTTGCTTGTGTATCACATGGTCCTGTTGGATAACGAGAGTGAATTTAGAACATTTGCCCCATAGTATCCTATGTTGAGTGTGCCACAAGAAGCTGTACCTCTATTAATGGTAAATGTAAATAGATTAGAAGGTACATGTAGCAGTATTTTAGATATAAGTAAATATTCCTGCTATAGAAAAGTCTTAAGAATCACTGCCTGGATTTTTAAATGGCTTAGTAAAATTAAAGTAAATGTAGATTACCAGCAAAAGTCTGTAAGATATTGGCTTAAAATAAATCAAATTCAATCCTTTGATAATGAAATTAAATTTTTAAAAGATTATAAACAGAAAGTAAAAGTAACTTCCTTGAAAGATTCAGATATTCCTCCCTTAGTTTTGAACTTAAATCTTTTCCTTGATGAAAAAGGCTATTTAAGAAGTAAGGGCAGGATTAATAAGGCTCTTCTTATTAGTTATGAACAAGCTAATCCTATTTTAATGGGTAGAAATCATGGCTTTACATTGCTATTTATAAAATATGCCCATGAACAAGTAAA
>JABUQX010084465.1:32500-35000 GCA_015478945.1 Trachelipus rathkii
AATGTATCGATATTTCAAATATTTCGATATTTCAAATGTACTCGATTCGATAGGTAAGAAAGTATATTTTTTTATATATATATATATATATATATATATATATATATATATTATTGTTTGTTATAAAATATATATATATATATATATATATATATATATATATATATATATATATATATATATATATATATATATATATATATATATATATATATATATATATATATTTTTTTTTTTTTTTTTTTTTTTTTTTTTGTTTATTTTTTTTTTTTAATAATGAAAAAGTAAAATTTACCCTATGAAAGAGAAGATAAGTTATTCAATATTTACAGTATTGGTGAAGCTCGATAAATTTTTAATTCTTTTCTTTTTATTTTTTTATTTATATTTTAAGTTTTTTTAAACAATTTTATTTAATTATTAACTGTATTGGTGCTTAAAAAAATGTTCAAGATTGTTCTTCAATATTTTAATTATTGTTATTTATGTTTCTTATGGTATTTAATTACATTACATTAAAACAAAGAGGAATTAAATATTTGTCAACCAGTGTGTGTTAAATTCAATAACTACTTGCGGGAGGTAACATAAATCATTATTTTTAAAATGAAATTTGATTACCTTAGGTTAGGTTACGTTATGTAACGTTATGATTAAGTCAGGTTAGGTTAGGTTAGGTTAGGTTAGGTTAGGTTAGGTTAGGTTAGGTTAGGTTAGGTTAGGTTAGGTTAGGTTAGGTTAGGTTAGGTTAGGTTAGGTTAGGTAAGGTTTATGTTAGGTTAGGTTAGGTTGGTTAGGGTTAGGTTAGGTTAGGTTAAGTTAAATTAGGTTAGGTAAGGTTACATAGGTTAGATTATGGGGTAGATTAGGTTATATTGCATTAGATTAAGAAAGTTCAATTTTGTTAAAAATAAAGGACCTGTTTCAAACCACATCCCTCAAAATAATTTAGTATTGGAATGGTTGGTAATGATTTTTTATTTTAGGTAAAGAAAAATTAAAAATTTGATTTGCTATAAAAAGAACTTACTTTTTTTTATATTTTTTGAGCTTCAAATTGATTTATTTTCAAATTCATTTTATTTAATTTTTTAGTTTATTTCGACGTAAATATTTATTATTTGTGTCCACAATAAGTGTTGTATATATATATATATATATATATATATATATATATATATATATATATATATATATATATATATATATATATATATATATATATATATATATATATATATATATATATATATATATATAGATGGTCAGATTTTTTTTAATGCTCACAGTATGTAACTAGAGAACGGCAGGTCCTACAGTAAAACAAATTATATATTTGGAATCAGCCGAAAATTCTAGGGATGGGATTTAACTTTTTTTTTTTTTTTTTTTTTTTTGGCTTATTCATCGAAAATATTTTAAAAATTATTTCCCCCCATTTAGGGGGCTCGAGCCGACGGGGGACAGAGGGGGGGACGTTTCATACCCCGGAGGGGATGGTCGGAGGAACCCCCGCGACACCCAAAGACCAAAGAGCGGGGGTTCCGGAGACCATCCCCGGAGGGGGATTAGTCCCCCCCGTCGTCCACCGGGAGGCCGAGAGACCCCGACTCCTGCCATCTTTGCGGTTTACCCTATGGTATTCCTTTAGTAAAAAAAAAAGAATAATTTTACTTCCAAAAACACTTTGGTATTACTTTAACTAAAGGAATACCATAGGGTAAACCGCAAAGATGGCAGGAGTCGGGGTCTCTCGGCCTCCCGGTGGACGACAGGGGGGACTAATCCCCCCTCCGGGGATGGTCTCCGGAACCCCCGCTCTTTGGTCTTTGGGTGTCGCGGGGGTTCCTCCGACCATCCCCTCCGGGGTATGAAACGTCCCCCCCCTCTGTCCCCCGTCGGCTCGAGCCCCCTAAATGGGGGGAAATAATTATTTTAAATAAAAAAAGTTAAATCCCATCCTTAGAATTTTCCGCTGATTCCAAATATATAATTTGTTTTACTGTAGGACTGCCGTTCTCTAGTTACATACTGTGAGCATTAAAAAAATCTGACCTTCTATATATATATATATATATATATATATATATATATATATATATATATATATATATATATATATATATATATATATATATATATATATATATATATATATATATATATATATATATATATATATATATATATAAGCTATTTATTTTCATATGCCTTCAGTGAAGCACAAAAAAACAAAAAAATATTTCTTTTTACATTTCGTTAATATTATTGCAAATTCAGAATCTTAAAATGCATTTATTTCACAGGTTTACCAACTTTACATAGCATAAATTATTTTGAGGGATGTGGTTTGAAACAGGTCCAAAAATAAAATTTAATTTATTTCACAGGTTTGTGCTAATTAATCCAATATGCATTGGTGAACAAAACATGACGGTGGAAAGTACGTGGAGTATTTTTAAATATAAAACTAAAAAACAAAAAGGAATGAACATAAAGA
>JABUQX010084466.1:0-32500 GCA_015478945.1 Trachelipus rathkii
GCGGCACGTGGTAGTCTCTGATTGATGAATGTTTCATTCCAATAAAATCAGCTTTAAATCTGATTTCTTCCAAATGAATAAACTCCATCACAAATAGAAGATCAATTATTTGTAATATAAATCATTTGTTATTTTTATTTATGTTTATTCCAAAACCACGTTCTCCATCACAACTTTGCTGATTCCAATTGTTTAAAAACAAAAGTAAGCCTAGCACGAAATCGCGGTCGTTTAAACAGAAAATTCGTGCTAAAACTGGGTGAGCATTTCTTATCGAGCGTAGCTACAAATGACAAAAACGAAAAAAACGTCAAAATTCAAAGCTAATAAAATTCATTCTATCGTAAATGCTTTGTATTATTACAATTATGATTAAGGAGATAGAACTAAGAGAATTAGTCCCAGAAATATAGAGGCCTCATTAGTGGGCTTACTATACATCCGCAAGCCCACTAATAATTTGGCGGGACTGTTATCATACCATCAAATCCCATTATTGTGCTACATGGTTGAAGGCACCACCAAAAATACACACCTACCCAAACACCTTCTAGCATCCCTCTAACCTTTTTGATAAACTTGTTTACTCGTTCCTCGATAACACTGCCCTAAAACTATTGCATAGGATGTTCCTAAACTTTCTTTTACACTCGGCTTCCCTACATTCAATGATCTTCACTTTCAGATTAGAAATCTTAAACAAACTTTCCACAATGCAACTCAATTGGCATTTTCTTTAAGATTAAAGAAAGAATCTCCATGAACTTGAGGTCACATATCGTTTACAAATAAATTGTGCCGACTGTAACATCGACTATGTAGGTCAAACTTTCCTATAACTAAAGATGCGAGCCTTCAAACACATGGGCATTTCCTTTCGAACTAATCTCCACATCTCAACCAGAGAATTTAGCTGTCAGAGATCACTATGACCTTAATAGGCACTCTATATCTCTTCTAAAATTCTCCATTCTTCAAAATACAGATGAAGAATTTAAAAATTTGGAAATCTTTATATATAAAAAACACTTAAACCTACGCTTAACATCCATACTTCTTTGGCACTCACTCCTGATTTCCTGAACTAATTGAATTTCGTGCAAAAACAAACATGATTTCTTACGAGGTTTACTTTTGTTTGCAAACAATTGAAATCAACTGTTGTGTCCGAAGAAATAATTATGGTTAAAAAAAAAAAAAAAAAAACAAAAAAAAAAAACAAATGGTCTATATTACAAAAAAAAAAAAAATGATCAACTATTGTGATGGAGTTTATCGATTTGGAAGAAATTAGATTTAAAGCTAATTTAGTGAATGAATATATTCATCAATTCAAAACGGGTCTACAACGCCGTCATTTTTTTGGTTTGCACATTTTCGTAAGAAAATGTTCAGCAATCACAGGAAATAGCAACCTTATAGAATTAAGGCAATTTCTCGATTTTGCGCTGTTTAACAAAAACGAACACAAACTCTAGCATTTTCTTATATATATGTACTTCACTTCTTTATAAAAACGCCATACGTATGTCAGATATATATATATATATATATATATATATATATATATATATATATATATATATATATACCTGCTATATATATATATATATATATATATATACCCTCACATCATTTAAGGCTATAATCTATTTTGGCATCAGGTTAGGTATCGACAGAATTTTTACCGCGATACCGACTACCGATACTCTACTCTCAAAATTTCCGATACCGATACCGATGCAAATGCCTCAAAAATCGACCGATACCGATACCGATACCGATACCATGGGTGCATCGCTATATATATATATATATATATATATATATATATATATATATATATATATATATATATATATATATATATATATATATATATACTATACCTAATATATAGGCTTGGGTTCAAGTACATTTTATCAAGCTATATAGCCAGTTCTCTAAATTGTTCAAGACAATTACAAATACTCTACAAATTTATTCAAGTACAAGAGTACAATGCATGGTATCAGAATTACAAAGTACAAGTACTTTATGAAAACTTTGCATATATATATATATATATATATATATATATATATATATATATATATATATATATATATACCTATATATATACTAGTTTACACAATCTGCAATAAAATTTGACAAAATCTTACGGGGAACTAGTGTTTTACCTATAGAACTCAAACAGAGGAGAATTGTTATATAACCCATATATATATATATATATATATATATATATACTTGCTATATATATATACTATTTTCTTGCTATATATATATATATATATATATATAATAACATATATTTATACCTATATATATATATATATATATATATATATATATATATATATATATATATATATATATATATATATATATATATATATATATATATATATATATATCAGCATCATCATCATCATCATCACCCACCTTCTCTCACAAAGGGTGGAGGTAGCATACACCGGAACAGATAAGTAGTAGAAGAATATGGAAGTCGGCCCAGTCTTACGCCCCCTTTATACCTTTTAGTGAGAACTCGTCGCAGTCAGAAAGTCCACTCTAGAGCTTCACGGAACGGCGACGGACGCTCACTATGGCATCTTATTAATGTGGGGTTCATCCCTTGTCCCAGGTGGGCTACAACAATACCCTCTCACAAAACCAGGCCATTCACTCTTATTATGCACCTTTCTTCTCGCCTCTGCCAAACTCACATTTCTCTCCTCCAGGCATTCCTTTACTGACTCAATCCACTTTTTCTTCGTTCTCCCAGCCGGTCGATTCCCAGCACACTCACCACAATCCATCCGCATAACCAACCGACTATCATCCATCCTTTCCACATGACCAGACCATCACAACGTTCTTTCGTTTTTTCTCTCATATATCCCTTTCTTCACACCACAAAACTTTCTAATACGTTGATTCTTCTTTTTATCAATTCTTCTATATCTTTTACATCGGTTTAACCAACCGACTATCATCCATCCTTTTCACATGACTAAACCATCCCAACATGCTTTCATTTCACCACACAACTCTCTTCATTCATTCCTCATTTTATCAATTCTTCTCACACCTAACACTTCCCTAAGATTGCCCATCTGAACACATTGTACTTTAGATCTATACCTCTTATTCCAGACCATAGTCTCACTACTACACATCATCACAGGTATTATTATTATTATTATTATTATTATTATTATTATTATTATTATTATTATTATTATTATTATTATTATTATTATTATTATTATTATTATTATTATTATTATTATTATTATTATTATTATTATTTTTATTATTATTATTATTATTATTATTATTATTATTATTATAACCTTGAAAATTTTTAAATTTCTGGTCGTTTAATGTGCAATTTAGCCTTTGTTTACAAGAGTTACCAGGGTGCGGGACGAGGACCCATGCACAATGCACAACACCATCCACTTTCCCCATCCTCCGCTGTATGGAAACTGGAAAGTATCCGACTAAAGATGCTTCTTTAGTTATTCGTGTTTGTAACTTTTAGAAGCGGCAAGTTGGATTTAAGGAATAACAATTTTCTGCATTTTCTCCTGTTAATCTCATCCTTTTCTCGTCATAAATTAATCCAGCACCGCTGAAAAGTTGTTCGCTACTAGATGGGCATAACAAAAATCTTTTAACTATCATCTTCTTTTCGAAGTTATGTTCGTCCTCTCTCCCACCACATTAAGAGGATCTCCTCCATCGATGATCCTTTTTTCTTTTTGATATTTTGCTATTTCATCCAAAACACTTTCATTAAGCTCTATTTCTGTATCATCATCACTACTTGATGTTAAATGAGAATTCATGGTTTCAAACAGAATTTTTCGCTTGGATGTTGTCGAGGTGCTTTGCAGTTTAAGTTCTTTAAGGATGTCTGTTAATAGATATATATTTTCCATATTCTGAAGAAAGTTCCTTACATTGTTTTGTTATTTCTTCCTGAACTTCCTTCAAAACATAAGAAGTTGTAAAAAAATTCCCTTTATATCGAGGATCTAGGTAACTTTGCGATGGGAGCTACAAGTAATTTCTTTCCAAATTATCAAATCTTCGAGTTAACTCGGAATTTATTGTTTGTACAGCTGATTTAATTCCCTCTTCAGCCTCGAAATCTGAGGTCTGGTGAAGAGTTTTTAACGACACAATAAAAGGAATTACTTGTGATATAGAGGACGAATGAAAACTTTTTAGTAATCTCTTCAAATATCTCCAATAGGGTAATACATTTTTCAATTAGTATAAAATTAAGAACTAGTAAGTCGTCTTATCTTAGAAGTATTTGAGGAGTAAAGACAAACCGAATCCTTGTTTTTCATTTAATAAACAGAGAGAGAGAGAGAGAGAGAGAGAGAGAGAGAGAGAGAGAGAGAGAGAGAGAGAGAGAGAGAGAGAGAGAGAGAGAGAGAGAGAGAGAGAGAGAGAGAGAGAGAGAGTTTTGATAGCAGAGAGTATTTTTAAAAGATAACTTCCTGACAACTGCAGTTGCGGTTGTGTAGACCAGTGACAACCGCGGTTACGGTTGCAGTTGCGGTTGTCAAAATATGTGCGGT
The DNA here is from genome assembly GCA_015478945.1 of Trachelipus rathkii. Classification (NCBI taxonomy): domain Eukaryota; kingdom Metazoa; phylum Arthropoda; class Malacostraca; order Isopoda; family Trachelipodidae; genus Trachelipus; species Trachelipus rathkii. The sequence goes on from JABUQX010084466.1 coordinate 4,602, forward strand.
TGCTCCGCATTTGCGGTTGTGGTTGCGGTTGCGGTTATTCGATCCATCACTAATATATATATATATATATATATATATATATATATATATATATATATATATATATATATATATATATATATATATATATATATATAATATTTATATATATATATATATATATATATATACTAAATAAAAAATAAATATATATATATTATATATATATATAAATATATAAATATATAATATACTATTTATACTTATATATATATATATGCTGCTGCTATATCATATATATATATATACTCTGCTGATATATATATGCTATATATATATATATATAGCGGTGAATAGGTTTGTCCGCACTGAGAACTTCAAACGTAGGACAAGCCGCAAACATTTAATAATTTTTATTCATTGACGTTTCGACCTCTGACTAAGGTCATCTTCAGAACCGAACTGCAGTTCAAAATGAAATATAATAATAATAATAATAATAATAATAATAATAATAATAATAATAATAATAATAATAATAATAATAATAATAATAATAATAATAATAATAATAATAATAATAATAATAATAATAATACGTACAAGAGCAATTGTTTGCAACAGTGTCGAGAATGCAAAAGTTTTTCATTTGTATTGAACTGTGGCATTTCAGAGACTGCGAACGGATGACAGAAGGGAGTTTGGATGACAAAGGGGCAAATGTTCTTGGGCTGACGCCCATGTGCTCAAATGCACTAGTCCCGAATCGTCGCATTGTGGAGCCTACGTAGTCGTCATGTGAACCACAAGAACAATTATATTTGTAAACAACACAGGACTGCAGCAGTGACAACCACGCAATTAGATGTATATTCTTTAATTTTAAAGAAGGAATCAGTAGTTAGTGAGACGCTTGGTGAATTAATGACGGCATTGTGTAAGAAGGGATAGGACCGTTTGATAATATGATTAATGTCATTGGCTACTGAGAGCAGAGAGTCCAATGTAAGAATATTTAAAATATGTTAGTTTCTTGGAGCTGATAGGACTTGGGACTGTGGTTGCAAGTATATTTTGTCTAAATATAGACGAATCTGTTTAGAGATGATATCAGTAGGGAAACCATTGTTTTTGAAAAATTCTGAAATTTTACATAATTCAGTATGAAAAGCGAAATAGTTGGGACAATGTGCATAATAGGCTCTGTGAATCATAGTTGAAATACTAAACGTTTATCTTGTATTTTAAATAGCTGAAACTGTAATAATTGGTGCCTAGTGGTGTGTGTGTCTTTTTTCTGTGAACTGATGTGTTGTAATAATTATTTTGTCTGGTAATTTAGATGTCAAAGAGTGGAAGTTTGTTGTTGAATTCAAAGTCTACTGTGAAATATATATATATATATATATATATATATATATATATATATATATTATATATATATATATATATATATATAAAATATACAGTGCTAGCCTATAAATATATATATATATATAGAGAGAGAGAGAGAGAGAGAGAGAGAGAGAGACAAAACAAACGAAGTAAAATCATTTTCGTTCCTGTTCTTCGCAGGTCTCTTCTCGTGCATACATTTGTTTACGTGTTTGGTTTGTATTCATTGTCACAAAAATATTTGATGTGAAAAGTGTATGTAATAAATCGTTTGTTAATCGTTGTTTTGTATCTTTGTACAGTACGTTTCGATCTCAACATCTACTTTGCATACTTTATGTGAAACTATGTGATAACTTGATAAGCAACCGCCGTTGGCTACTCAAATTGTTCTGCTTTTGCCTTTGCGAGGAGATTTTTTTTTAAGGTAAATTGTTTATTATTGCATAGAATATATATATATATATATATATATATATATATTATATATATATATATATATATATATATAATATATAGTATATATATATATATATATATATATATATATTTTCTATATATATATATATATATATATATATATATATATATATATATGAAAATTAAGAAAAATTAAGAACATAGAGAAAAAAATTATATGATATGTGAATACCTGAACCTTAAAAAAATATATATTTTAACACAAATTCTTTAAAATTCAAAATAAAACAAGCTTTCGCCTCTTTGACGCGAGGCCTCTTCAGGTGATGAATGAGCGAGAGACAGAAACCAAACTTCTTTGAAATGCTATTATTGATTTTGTAATCTGTTAGTATCACTTTTTTTTTTTTTTTAGAAATGTGTCTTTCATTAGGTTGATTTGTATTGGGTCCAGATTCACTTCTCCTTTTTGTTTATTAAAATTTTCCCAATTTATGATGCAAAATGATTCTATTTGTTTTCTTAAATTTATATCCGAGGTGTTGAAAATTTGGTTTATATTGCTGATATTTATAGAGTGATTGTAGTTGGTTCTATGGTGTGTGAGAGCTGAGTTTAAATTATCCGAAAATAATAAATAATAAATAATAAAAAAAAAATTAATTAAATAATTCCGAAAAATATCCTTTTCACCCAATCAGATATTTTTCCCTTAAAAAAAGTCCCATCATTCCCAACCAAGACATCATTGAATGTGTATACCATGTGCCATGGCGAAACTAATGACCTCAATAGACGTACATACCAGCATAAATACGATTTAAGAATGAATAATTTAAACTCAGCTCTCACACACCATAGAACCAACTACAACCACTCTATAAATATCAACAATATAAACCAAATTTTCAACACCTCGGATATAAATTTAAGAAAACAAATAGAATCATTTTGCATCATAAATTGGGAAAATTTTAATAAACAAAAAGGAGAAGTGAATCTGGACCCAATACAAATCAACCTAATGAAAGACACATATTTCTACAAAAAAATAAGTGAAACCAACAGATTACAAAATCAATAATAGCATTTCAAAGAAGTTTGGTTTCTGTTTCTCGCTCATTCATCACCTGAAGAGGCCTCGCGTCAAAGAGGCGAAAGCGTTGGATTTTTGTGAACTTTGAAGATAAAATATAAAAATATTGTAAATATCGTAACGAATGTAATATAAATAAATTTAATGTGAAAATTTCGAGTAGAGTAATCTAATGCAAGGGCTTAACTTTTCATAAATATTTATATAGAAGGTGTAATTTTAAAGTTTATATATATATATATATATATATATATATATATATATATATATATATATATATATATATATATATATATATATATATATATATATATAATATATATATATATATTTTACCTCATATTATGTTTTAAGGGTATTTATATATTTTTATTGTGGTGAATATGTTATGTTTTTATTTTTATTTTTAGCGCATAATGACTTCAAGTGGCTGTATCAATATAATCCTAACTCGTTCTGTAACATTTATGGCAAATATACAGTAAAAACGACAAAGAAAAATAACAGACTTTGTTACAAATGTATACAATGCATATTTTGGTGTTAGATTGGGAGACCAAGACAAGACATGGGCGCCTCACATTGTATGTTCCGTGTGTGTTTAAGAACTGAGTCAGTGGTTACAAGGGAAGAAACAATCTTTTACGTTTTGGAGTGCCCATGATTCGGAGGGATTGTTACTTTTGTTCCTATAATGTGTACGTTTTCAACTTAAAAATAAGAAGGACATTATGTATCCACAGGTAGTATCGGCAATATGTCCTGTGTCCCATGGGGTAGGAATGCCTGTTCCTACTGTTCCCGCAAACTTAGTTGATGTTTGTGATGATCAGTAAATAGAGAGTAAACCCCGGTTGTGAAGAACCGCAGCTTTTCACACAGTCCGAATTGAATGATTTGGTGAGAGACTTGGGCCTCTCTAAAGATTCAGCAGAACTTTTAGGCTCACGGTTGAATGAAAAACATCTGTTAGATAAAGGGGCGTCGTTTTCATGGTTTAGAGATAGAGAGGCAAAATATGAAGTTTTTCTCTCAAAGAGATGATCTAGTGTCCTGCTCTGATTTTCCTGGACTCGTGAAATGTTTCAATATTGATTACAATACAAAAGACTGGCGACTCTTTATCGACTAATCGAAAAGAAGTCTCAAAGCTGTACTTCTCAATAGCGGAAGTAAGTATGCTTCCTTACCTGTGGGACATTCTGCTCAGTAGTAATAGGGGGATTTTGGAGAACGTTGTGCCGCCGCAGAGCTGCCCAGCCAGGAACCACTTCGAGGCTTTAACATATATTTAGCTTCAAGAAGTTTGCCTACCGGATGTGGAGCAAACCGGCGTACGTAATCACCCTATTTTCTTTGAGAACCCTCTTTTTTTTTTTATACGTTGATTAGTTGTCCCTTTTAAGTTTGTGTAGTTATTTTGTTCATGTTCATGGACCTTTTTAATAATTGGTAGCCTTGTTGACTTGCGTCCGCATTTTGTTTATCAAAACGCATTTGCTCAATTTATTTTCATCGTCGGGATGAATCGCAAATTCATCGTCGCGTTCGTCGGGTTGAATCGCAAATTCATCGTCCACGCCATCGTCGCGTTTTTTAACAAATTCCGCGGAGTCCGTCGCATTCGTAGCAAAGAACCACGCACAAAGAACCGCTAAGTAGAAAGGCCAATAGCTAAGGCGTTTTATACGTTGTAATTATTATTATTATTTTAACTTGAAACAACGAGAGTTCAAGGCAAGTATTATATTTTTACGAAAACACGCCGTTTTTTAAAGACTTTTAACAAATATTTTATTGATTCTCCGAGAACCGCACTATATTTTCAAATTCATCTTTCATTTATTTATATTTTTATATATATATATATATATATATATATATATATATATATATATATATATATATAAATATATATATATATATATATATAATATATATATATACTTTATATATATATATATATATATATATACTTATATATATATATATATATATATATATATATACTCATATACATATCATAATACGCTTTTATGCAAAAGGTATTTGGGTTTTTTAAAATATTGTAAAGGAATATTGTTTCATCAAACTGGCCAGGTCTGCAATGTAACTATATTCTTTACAGCTCCTGTTCAGGAACTTCCTCTTCACCTTAAAGGTGCAAAAGGGATTCTAAATAAATAAGGAAATTCGAGTTTTTCAAAAACTCCATGCCCTTATTAATCTTCCCAAATAACTATTCATAATTAACATAGCCTGAAGTTATAATACATAGCTTTTCAAATTTATAATAAAAATAATTTAACATATTTTTAATTAAATAAAATAAAAATATTTCTCCGAGGGGCTAACTAATATAATTTATTTTATTAACTAGTCCAATTTATTTATTTCACTACTGTATATACTATATATATATATATATATATATATATATATATATATATATATATATATATATATATATATATATATATATATATATATATATATATATATATATATATATATATATATATATATATATATATAAAATGCTATCTGGCATCCTCTCTGAAATCCTGAACACACCTTCCTCTCTCGAAGAGTTTTTATATTTTTCGTTTTATATGTTTCGTACAGGATATTGTACATATAGGAGTTAATTCATAATATACAATTTAAACTTGTAAAATAAAAGCATTTATAACATTTACAATATTTTATAATGTATTTTATTTGAATATACTTTCTCTAATGCATCTAAACCGATTTCGAAGACAAACGTGGAATCATTATTTTTATCTCGTTTGTGTAGCATTATTAGCACGGGGTGTGCGTATGAAAAAAACAAAATCTAAAATACAAAAAACTGATTTTGAACGTGACTTTACAGCAACATAACAGGACAATATAGCATTAGAGTTTTTTAGTAAAAATACCTGACGTTGCCTGTGCTAAAAGCCTCAAGATCAACTTGATTATTATTACCAACATTAAGCAAGAGAAGTTTGTTCATAGGTAGCTTTATATATATATATATATATATATATATATACTATACTGCTATATATATATATATATATATATATATATATATATATATATATATATATATATATATATATATATATATATACTATATAAAAATTGTTCTATTAGTGTTCTATGAGTGCCAATGAGTGCCAAGTGAGTGCTAATGAGTGCCAAGTGAGTGCCACATAGTGCCAAGTGAGTGCCACATAGTGCCAAGTGAGTTATAGTGTAGCTGAGGGTGCCACTTTTCAACCAACTTTCTGGCCAGCCTCCCCCTGAGCGTAGAATAGCTGTATGGGTGTCTACCCTATGTTATAAGGTATGAGGTCAGTGACTACTGTGGACCTTAACACAGTCTTACTATTATATGATATCTTTTATAGCACTATGACAGAATACACACACACACACAGATGCACACACACCCACACACACACAGCTATAGTCACTTACTTTCGTAGACACTTACGCTAACCTATAGACACTTGCTTACACACACACACACACACACCCATACACACACACACACACACACAAACACACTATGTCACTTATACAACCATACACTATGACTTATACATCCATAGACACTTACACTCAATAGACACACTTTGGCACTTATACACCCAACCATAGACACTTACATACACTCACCCACAGTCACTTTCACTTACACTTACACTACCCACACGATATTTTGATGTCTCAACTTTGATGTCTCCTATAATGATGGTTCATCTTTGATGACTCAGATTTATTGATGGTTCAGCTTCGAGGGCTCTCAACCTCCGTTACTGCTTTAACTCATATATTTATTAACATTTTATTTTTTTTTTTATTTTTTATTTTTTTTATATAATAATTTTTACTTAATAATTTTTATTGTATGTAAGAAGAAAAAGCCAGAGTACCTGATATATAAAGAACATTTTATTTTAATAAAATTGCACGAAATTTTATTAAAAACATGCTTTTTACATGTACCTTGAAAGCAGTAAATCAATAGAGGTGTTACATACAACCAATTAGTATGCTTTGTTTTACTGCTTTACTCGACACAACTTTCATGTTTTACTGCTTTGCTCATATGTTTTACTGCAACTCATGTATTTGTGCATTACTACCTTAAAGCAGTAAATCAGTAAAATAGAGGTGTTACACACTAAGGCTTATATTCTTCTGCTTTTCATTTAACTCAACTGTTTTTACTGCTTTTTAACTCATATTTGCATACTCTCTTATGTTATAAGAGTTTATATATATATATATATATATATATATATATATATATATATATATATATATATATATATATATATATATATATATATATATATATATATATATATATATATATATATATCTATATATATATACTCGTAAATCTTAATAGTATAATAATTTATTTATTTAATTAAGCAAATATATATATATATACATTTCTGTTTCAGTGTTTTACGTTAGTTGACAAGAATTGTAGAAGAAAACGAAAATATGGCTGCAAATAATCAAAAACGTGGTCTAAAACGCACTTTCAGTGGAGATGTCGAACCTGTATCAGAAACCGTGCTCGTAGAAGTAGTCGAAGAGGTTGAATTAGTGGAAGCTGTGGGTACCTATGAAAATGCAGTCGAAGCTGATGATGACCGAAGACAGAATGCTATCAAACCATGCAAAAGGGTAAGTGATGTTAAATTATTATTATTATTATTATTATTATAATATATATATATATATATATATATATATATATATATATATATATATATATATATATATATATATATATATATATATATATATATATATATTAATATATATATATATATATATATATATATATATATATATTCATCTTTATTTTACAGCGTAAGATGCTTAGGGTGACCGAGAGAAATACCCCTTCCTGTACCAGTGAACACTGATGGCGATGCTCTTGACATATCTACGGATAGTAATGAGGAATGTGTGCGAACTCTTCCTGAAGCGGAGAGAAAGATGGACTTATTTCTTAATTCCCAACCCGTTGATAATAGGATTCGGCCTAGAGTAAGTTTCTATATTATTTCTTAAGCGTTATTATATTCATAGACGCTATTACAATAGATATTCTTATATATATATATATATATATATATATATATATATATATATATATATATATATATATATATATATATATATATGCTATATATACTATATATATATATATGCTACTATATATACTGCTTATAATACTATTTCATTACAGTGTGATAATATTGGTACTGCCAGTACCCCTTGTGTCAACAAAGTCGGCGGTGGCCGGGATGCAATTAGGCCTGTTAAGAGAAGACTGTTGGCGGAGCTTGAACGTCGCAAACGTCGCCAATCAGACTTAAACACCGAGGCACCCAATGAATCTCCAAATACACATGAAGAGCCCCCCTCACCCTTATCTGAAACGAATATCCCAACTTCGGAATCTACGGTAAGTTATGATCTAATTATTCTATATATATTACTGAAAATATTACTGAAAAATGCTGTTACATAATAGTATGTATTCGAATGTTTATGAAATTTCATTCTTTTTCTCCTTTCAACAGAAATCATCTGCAACCGCTTGCCGTAAACAATCAGACTTAAACACTGATGCACCCAAAGAATCTCCAAATACACATGAAGAGCCCCCCGCTCCCTTGGCTGAAACGAATATCCCAACTTCGGAATCTTCGGTAAGTTACAATCTAATTATTCTATATATTACTGAAAAATATTACTGGAAAAATATTGTTACATAATAGTATGTTACACAATTGTTTATGAATTTTCATTCTTTTTCCAGAAAAAGCAAAAACGGAAAGGGAATCCAGGACGGATCGCTGATGACGGGGCTGTTGCGGGACCTTCACGTGTTGAGGTGTTTCACGACGATGAGGAGGAGGTTGATGAACCACCTGCACCTTTCTCGACAGAGTTGTTAAAGGTAACACGTGAAGGATCTACGCGTAACTCGGGGATTATCGATAACCACCGGTTCAGAGTACGTGTCGATACAACCCAGATCTTTAACGGAATTCGCAACATTAATGACGTACTAGTAGGGGTCATTCACAGTGTGATAGAACAGGTACGAGAAGTAGTGACATATCGGGAATATACCCTCCGTGCAGGTTTCCGGATAGGAATGGTGGGCAATTCCATATACGAATACCTCATGAAATGATTTCTCGACCAAATCTCGCGCAGTATCTCTCGGACCGTTTTCTAGAACTCTTTCAGTCTGGAGATCAAGCCATGTTGGATGATTTCATTGTAGATGTTCAGATATGCCACAATCCGGAGGGTAATGGGCCCATTGACCCTTCTTCTGTGAACTTTATACACCCCCACGTCAATAAAGTACACTTAGGTATACATAACAAGAATAGATAAGAACGAGTGTAGGATGCGGTTTCCGAGCTATAGCTGCATGCTATAAACTTCATACTCATGTACCTAAAAAGCCAGACGAAACTGCACCTAAAATAAAAGATTTTACTCCTCATGATCTACATGAAATAGGTATAAAGATCGCAAAACAATGCGGGTTGACTTATGAAGTACCACTAAAGGCAGACGATTTTACAGTAATAGAGGAAAAATTACAGTGCAGGATATTTGTTTTTGCCAAAGATAAGCATGACAAACTCGAGATAGTGTTTAAACCGCACGAACAGAATAGGGACCTACCTCTCTTTGTAATAGGATATGATCCCAAAGAAACCCATTATTATTATCCTTTTCCTGGAGATTCCATCAAGATAGCTTTAGGAAGTGTAGTTCCTAAGAATATAGCGGGTCCAGTTTTTTGTCATCTATGTTATAGCTTCACTGACCATTTAATTAATCATTTACAAAACGAATGCACTGAATACAGGTGCGGACAATGTTTAACTTATAAATGTAAAGGTAAACGAGGCGATACATCTACACTTTTGCACTGTGATGACTGCAATAGGGATTTCTATAATGAGGATTGCCTTGAATTGCATAAAGACCTCACATGCAAATACCTTAAAGTATGTGAATTATGCGACAACGAGTCAGTAGCTGATAAAAAAGGCTACCACCAACACGACTGCATGCATATTCAGTGTGGGACCTGCAACGAGAAGTATGGCATAGAAGGCGATAATCACCAATGTTTCATGAAAAAAATCAAGGTTCCAACAGATAAAGCTTTCGCCAAGCGTAAGCCTACTTTCACGTTCTATTATGACATCGAAACCTATAATCATAATAGTCGTGAAGAGGAAGGAGGATGCATAAAAACGGATATGTTGCCGTATATTCTAGTGAGTATGTTAGTATGCAATGACTGCGGGGAGAAGGAAATAGACAATTCATCACAGTGTAAGACTTGCGGTACAGCCAGAACTGAAATATTCAAACTGAATTTGGAAGCATCAGAAGAGTATGAGAAGTGCCCCGTTGATCTATTTCTCAACTATATATTCAGATTTGCTGAAAAACACAAGAAGTCAAACATACTAGTTGCAGCTCATAATGGCGGTCGACAATCAATTTGTTTACAGCAAACTGCTTGCCCGTCCTACCGTCCATTCCATATCTTCCAACCCTGTGAAACGCGGAACCAAAATAATAACTATGACCGCTAACCACAATATACAGTTTAAGGACACGTTAATGTTTATGCCCTGTGCGTTGAAAAAACTACCTAAGTGCATGGGCATTACAGGTGAGCTTTCTAAAGGATTCTTTCCTTACCGTTTTCTTACCCTTGAGAATATAAATTACAAGGGAAAAATTCCGGATAAGGAGGCCTTTGAGACACATCGTATGTCCGACAGTGAAAAGGCTGATTTTGATCGTTGGTACCAAACATTTAACGATAAGGACTACGATATCATGAAGGAGTGTACAACCTACTGTGTGCAGGATGTTAATATTCTTCGTCAATCGTTCGAGAAATTCAGGGGTATCTTCCTTAAGGACCATAAAGTTGATTGCCTGCTTGATTGTTCTACCATTGCTGCATTATCTTTCATGATTTATAAAATGCATTTCATGCCTGCAAATACATTGGCTCATATAGGACGTACTGATGATTCAAACTACTCATATGATGGTGTGAAATGGCTTACATTCATGGAAATGTACAAGGGGCGACGTATCGAACATGCAAGGAATGGAGGCGAACGCAAGTTTAAAATCAAAAATAGGTATCTAAAACCTGACGGCTACGTTGAAATTCCAACTGAAGACTACGTTCCCCTTGACATTAATGAGTTCTTATCTTCCCATCAACTCAACGTTAATGAACAAACGCTAGAACTGAATAACAGCCGCCCACCTCCTCCACCTGGTACACCCATGAAGAAGATAGTCTTACTCTTCCACGGATGTGTTTGGCATGGCCATCAAGCATGTAAGAAAGGATTAGAAAGTCTCCATGGCGTGTCAAGTCTTGATAGGTACAGTAAGACCATGAGACAAGAAGCGGATTACAAGTCACAAGGGTATGAAGTAATTAGAATATGGGAATGCGAATGGACGAAAATGAAAAAAGAGTGTGAGGTCAGCATTGTAAACAACAACGATGAAACACGAACAGAGAAGCTAGGCAGATACGTGCAATCAATTGGAAATGAACTTGCAAATGCGAAACTAGAGGTTGGGTACAGAACCCTTTGTCTATTACTATCCACCCACCGAAGGTGTTCAATTGAAGTATCTAGACTTCACATCATTGTACCCTTTTGTCCAGAAAACAAAACCTTTTCCAGCAGGTATGCCTACGAAACTAGTAGGTAAGGATCTTCCTTCTATAGAAAAGTTCGCCCAAGAAATGAATACCACTTATTTCGGTCTCTCGTATGTTTCGGTGTTACCTCCTAAGACCCTGTACATTCCTGTTCTGCCTGCACGACATGACAATCGGCTAATATTTTCACTTTGTAGAACATGCAGCGCATGTGGTTGCAAATGCAGGCATACGGACAATCAACGTATGTTAAAAGGCGTATACTGCAGTCCAGAGTTGGAATTAGCTGTAAAGAAAGGCTATGAGATCAAAAAGATCCATGAAATATGGAAATTTACACCTTCAAACGACATCTTTGGGGAATACGTCAAAACATTCTTGAAATGGAAGACTGAGGCTTCGGGGTTACCGGATGGTATAACCGATAAAGTCTGTGAAGAATTCCTTCAATACCTGCAAGATTTCAAGGACATTGAGGGTGTAACACTTGATCCAGACAATATTAAAAGTAATCCTGGAATGCGTTATATAGCTAAACTACTCCTCAATTCATTATGGGGAAAACTAGCTCAACGTATTCCAAAGAATGAAGACATCGTCTGCACGAGTTACGCTCAGGTCTGGGAATTAATGAAGAGAGCTGATCTTAAGGTGAGAAATATCATTGTAGCGGATGATAAACATATAGTTGAAGTCACACACACTGCCTTCACTAATAAAACAGCAAAGGCCACGAATGTAGCTGTTGCATCCTTTACCACAGCCTACGCTAGGGTGGAACTATATAATCTCCTCGATTCTCTAGGTCAACGCGTACTTTACTGTGATACCGACAGTTGTGTCTTCACAGCCCGTGAAGGCCAATATATTCCTGATACAAAATTCTTAGGAAACCTGACGGATGAAATAGGGCCTGGAGATATAGCTGATAGTTTTGTGTGCACTGGCCCTAAATCCTACGCCATTCGGATAAAGAAGAATGACTCAAGTTATGCTTACATCTTAAAAGCAAAAGGATTAACTTTGAACAAAGACACCGAACACATAGTTAATTTCCAAGGCATGGCGAAGATTAACTTTGATAAGATGATTAAGGATGTCGAAAAAACTAAGAATCGTGATTGGATGGTCTTAAACGACGACAATCACTTCTACAATATGATCAAGGATACAGACGTAACAGCATTAGCCGTTACGCAAATGATGAGTGAAGATGGTGAATCTTCACTTCACAAAGATATCCATAATCTAGATGACTCAGACCAACCACATGTAAATACCGAAAACCATTACCGCGAAGTTAAGGTTCCTGATATGAAAATGCGAGCCAATAAAGTAGGTAATGTCACTTTAATAAATGGCATAAAAAGGTTTCGCCATACATCAAATAAACGGAATCTTGTTCTAGGTAGTGCCCGCACTGTAGCACAGGGGTATGATGGAACGTTAATTCCATTGTGTTAATTTCAATGTATAATTTTGATATATGTATATTTAATTTCAATGTATAATTTTGAAATATGTATATATTGCTAAAATAAAATATTTATTTGTATTACTCTTTCATTACCATTTTTATTTTTCTGTGTTGCCATTTATTTCTATTTTATTTATCTGTGTTGCCAATTATTGATTTTATTTATCTGGTTTGCCATTTATTGATTTTATTTTTGATTACATATATTTAAAGCGTAATATGACTGTAAAGTCATTGTCGGATGTGTGTGTGTGTGTGTGTGTGTGTGTGTGTGTGTGTGTGTGTGTGTGTGTGTGTGTGTGTGTGTGTGTGTGTGTGTGTGTAAGTGTAAGTGTGTAAGTGTATATGAGTGTAAGTGTATATGTGTGTAAGTGTCTATGGGTTAGTGTAAGTGTAAGTGTCTATGGAGATTGTATGTGTGTGTGTGTGTGTGTGTGTGTGTGTGTGTGTGTGTGTGTGTGTGTGTGTGTGTGTGTGTGTGTAAATCATAGTAAATGTCTGTGTGTGTGTGTGTGTGTGTGTGTGTGTGTGTGTGTGTGTGTGTGTGTGTTAAATAATAGACCTGCAGTAAATGGCACTAAGAATAAAATAGTAATAATAATAATAAAAATATGATGCAAAGTGTAAAACATGAGTTAAAAACACGACTTATGGCTTTATACTGGATAAACAGTAAAACATGTGAGGTTAAAGCAGTAAAGCAGTAAAACAAAAGCATACTAATCCACCCCTTGGTGGTCACACACTCTATTGATTTACTGATTTACACTGTTTAAACATGTTGATGTTAACAAATATATATGAGTTAAAAACATTAAAACATATATGAGTTAAAGCAGTAAAGCAGAAAGTTAAAACAGTAAAACAGAAAGTTAAAGCAGTAAAGCAGAAAGTTAAAACAGTAAAGCAGAAAGTTAAAGCAGTAAGTTAAAGCAGTAAAGCAGTAAAACAAAAGCATACTAATCCCACCATTGGTGTTAGGTCACACCTCTATTGATTTACTGATTTACTGGTTTTGGAAGGTATGTAATGTTAATAAATATATGAGTTAAAGCAGTAAACATATGAGAGTAAAAGCAGTAAAGCAGAAAGTTAAAACAGTAAAAACAGAAAGTTAAAGCAGTAAAGCAGAAAGTTAAAAACAGTAAAGCAGAAAGTTAAAGCAGTAAAACATGAAGGTTAAAGCAGTAAAGCAGAAAGTTAAAAACAGTAAAGCAGTAAAACAAAAAGCATACTAATCCCCTTGGTAGGTAACACCTCTATTGATTACTGATTTACTGCTTTTAAGGTATTTAAGTTTATGTTTTTAATAAATATTCGTACAATTGTAGTAAAAATAAAATGATTATATATCAAACACTCTGGTTTTTTTTATCTTATAATGAGTATTTTTAAAAATTTATAAAATAAGTAAAAAGTATTAGTAAAAGAAATATTCCCATGAAATATGTGTTAAATAATAGGGCTGCAATGAGTTACAGTTTTAGGTTTGGCGAAAATGTTTTAAAATGTTTAAGTATGAAATAAAAATGAATGACTCATAGTATATTTGAATAGTTTACATTGATGTCATATTTATCGTTTGCGCGGGAATATTGCGCCTGCGGGCGCGGCGGGCGGGTACAGGGCTGGAACCGCAGTGGTTCTTTGTGCGTGGTTCTTTGCTACGAATGCGACGGACTCCGCGGAATTTGTTAAAAAACGCGACGATGGCGTGGACGATGAATTTGCGATTCAAACCCGACGAACGCGACGATGAATTTGCGATTCATCCCGACGATGAAAATAAATTAACAAAACGCTTTATAAAACATAATGGCGGACGCAAGTCAACAAGGTTGACACCATTTAAAAAAAGGTCCAGCTGAAAGAACATGAACAAAATAAACTACACAAACTAAAAATAACTAACTAACGTATAAAAAAAAAAAAAGGGTGTTAAAAAATGGGGGGGCAAAAGAGGGGTGACGTACGCCGGTTGCTCCATCCAGCAGGCAAACCCCTTCTTCAGGGCCTTCGTCCAATGTTTTTAGGCACCTCAGGTAGGTTCCTGGCTGGGCAGCTCTGCGGCGGCACATCGTTCTCCAAAATCCCCCTATTACTACTCTGCTCATTTGAAAGAGTGTTTTGAAAATTTGGAGATGATCCTAACAACACTTAAATATAAAGACCATGGTTGGACCATTTGTGGCCGATTTAAAGGTAATCTCCATGTTACTAGGACAACAAAGTGGATACACAAAGCATCCGTGTTTCCTATGTGAATGGGATAGCCGTGATAGGAATCAGAATTATATTTAAAAAAATGGCCACTCAAAAAATTCATACAGACTGGGATAAAAATGTATACAAAGAGAGAGTTTATTAAATTCGAAAAACGTCTTATTTCCCCCACTTCACATAAAATTAGAATTAATGAAACAGTATGTGAAGGCACTACCAAAAGATAGAGTGTTTTAAATAACTTTGCATCAAGTTTCCTTATTTGTCAGCTGGTAAGCTAAAGGAAGGAGTATTTGTCGGTCCAGACATTAGAAAATTTATGAGAGATCACGTATTTGAAACAAAGATGGGAGAAACAGATAAACAAGCTTGGAGAGCATTCAAAGACGTTGTGAAAAACTACCTTGAAAACAAGAAAGATCCAAATTACAAAATTATTGTTGAAAATATGTTAAGAACGTTTAGAGACTTGGGTTGCAACGTAAGCATTAAATTTCATTTTTTACACTCACATCTGGATTTTGCTTCCCAGATAATTTAGGAGCTATGAGTGAAGATCAGGGTGAACGATTTCACCAAGATATAAAGGAAATGGAAAGACGATATCAGGGATGCTGGAATGTCAACATGATAGCCAATTACTGATGGATGCAAAAGAGGGACAATCCACATAACAAACACAAGCGGAAAAGTACCAAAAGATCCATCGACGAAAGCAGGAAACGATATTATGAAGGCTTAGACTGATTATAAATAATATCTGTATGCTTTTGCCTTAATTAAGCTACACATTTTGTACTCTGTACTAATATTTAAGTTAGAAATAAATTTTACTTATTAAATTCTTGTAATTTTGTGCTTGTTTTTAAAACTTTATACCCTTTTTGTAAAATAACTTTACGTGAGGGAAAAAGAGAGGTCATATTTGAAATCACGACAACAAATCCAATATAATGAACACCTAAAAGTGAAGACAATTATTTTTTTTCCAAAAGTTCAATTCTTGAAGTCCTGTGTAATAATAATAATAATAATAATAATAATAATAATAATAATAATAATAATAATAATAATAATAATAATAATAATAATAATAATAATAAAATTATAAATACTAATTGAATAATAATAATAATATTAAACAATAGCAGCAATAATAATAATAATAATAATAATAATAATAATAATAATAATAATAATAATAATAGGTGGAATAATAATAATAATAATAATAATAATAATAATAATAATAATAATAATAATAATAATAATAATAATAATAATAATAATAATAATAATAATAATAATAATAATAATAATAATAATAATAATAATAATAATAATAATAATAATTTCATTTTAAATTCAAATAATTTTGTTCAGTCAATATACAGATTCTATTTTTCACAAAATAACAAATTAATAAATATTGTTTGAACTGAAATAAGATTCATAGGTGACGATTTCGTCCAATGAGCTCATGTTATTTTTACACCTAATTTTATACATAATTATGATTGGCGAGGTCGCGTGGAAAGGGGCGCGGGGGGTAAGGGTGGGGGTGGGGTGGGCGTATATGTGGGTTTACTATAGACTTTGCTAATGTCCGTGTCCTTTGTATTTATCTCGAATTTGTTGAACACCATCTTTCTACCTCTCATCCTAATATTTCATTTCTGTCTGAGACAAAGCTAGCCAAGAATTCCTTCTCCAATAACCTAAGTATTTCTAACAATAACTTATTTTACAATTTCCTACTGAATAGTGGAGTCTGCGCTAATATAAACATAAACACAAACACAATTGTAACACGTCTCGAAAATCTTGAATATTCTAATTTCAATGTTCTGTGGCTTAAAATCTGTCTTCCTACTACTACTACTACTACTACTACTACTACTACTACTACTACTACTACTACTACTACTACTACTACTACTACTACTAATACTACTAATACTAATACTAATACTACTACTATCTTTGCTTTTCTGATACTGTTCCAATAAAAAAACAGATCCACCGACTCTTTTTCAATATCTTACAATCTCTCACGTAATTGTTACATCTTCTCATCCAAATGCTGAGATCCTCTATTTAGGATATTTCAACGTACACCACACTGAGTGGTTGGGCTCTTCTTATAATGATTCAGGTGGGAAGGAAGTTAAATCATTCAGTATCATTAACGATCTGGATCAGTTGATTATTGAACCTACACATATTCCTGACCGCCCCAACCAATTCTTAAACACGCTTGACTTATGCTTCACCACTACTCCTAATCGTTATAATTATAACATTATCCCTCCTATTTGTAACTCTGACCACAACCTTGTAGCTCTTAAGTATAACACTTTATCTGCGGTAGCTTAATTTTGCCCTAAACAAACTTTCTGACGCTTAATCAGGCTAATTGGGTGGGGGGGGGAGCATTGCGTCGCTTCTTTGGTAACTACCATTGGAGAAAATTCTGTGTTTTGCTCGGAGGTAGCCTCTGTGGTGTTTGGTGAAAAGCAAGGGGTGATCACCGAAATGATGAGAAGGTTAATTCCATCTTCAACTAAATCATTTTCTTCCCAAAATCCATGGTCAATTGCACTTGTTTTCATGACATTCTGGAACGAGGCAATGCGTATCGAACTTGGAAAAACTATCATTCTCCTATCACTCTTACTAATTTCATTCTGTTCGGAATCGTTGCAGGGATTTTATTCGACAGGCTAAGCGTGCTTTCTCTAAAAGAAAGTGCGTTGACATTCATGGTTCTCCTACTAATAAAAATATCTAGCCTCTTGCCAAAAACATCTTTAATAACTTCTGTAAATCTGCCTTTCCACCTCATATTCGTTTTGAAGATTCTGTTGCTAACACTCTTTTTGAAAAGGTTAATCTCTTTGACCTCCTTTTTTCATTTAATTCCATCCAGAATGATTCCAGCACCCCTTCTCCTACTCATCCTCTCAGGTGTCTCATGTCTCTACCTTTCATTACTCATGATCGGGTGAACGGGATCCTGAGTTCTATGAACGTCAGGATGGCTAGTGGCCGTTATGATATTCCTCCCTGTGTTTTGAGTGAGTATTCCTCTGAGCTTGCGCCTGAACTCGTTCAACTCTACTCTCTATATCTTAATGCTAATACTTTTACTCAGTGTTGGAGTCGCGTATATGTTCAACCGATCCCGAAAAAGAGTAGCTATCTTTCTAACTATTGTACTATATAGCTGTAACTTGTATTCTGTCCAAAATCTTTGAAACTCTCCTTCACTTTCATTTCCTGGATCATCTGGAATCTCATTCCCTTCTTTCAGATCATCAGTATGACTTTCGACACTCGAGGTCAATTGGTCAAATAGTTTCCTATCTAACTAATCTGTGGTCTTCTGCCCTTAGAACCTTAGTAACTGTGGGGAGTCTTGGGATGTGGCGCTTGACATATCGAAGGCTTTTGACCGGGTATGGCATGCGTCACTACTCTCTAAGCTCCCTTCCTTTTAGTTTCCTCATTTTCTTTGCTTACTCATTACTAGTTTTCTTTCAGATCGCTCCATCTCAGATATTGTTGATGAAGCGACCTCTTTCTCCTTTCCTGTTAATCGTGGTGTTTCTCAAGGTTGTGTTCTATCTCTTACTTCTCATAAACGATCTTCAACGCTGCACTTCTAACTTTGTTCATTCCTATGCCGATGACTCAACTCTCCATTCTTCCACTCATTTCAGATCTGCTCCATCTGTATCTAGAGTTGCTCTCGTCTTCAGCTTTCCAATTCACTTCTTGCCGATCTGGATGGGATTTCTCGGTGGGGTCACAGCAATCTTGTGTAATTCAACTCTTTAAAAACTCGACTTCTTTATTTCTCCCCGTCAAAAACACCTCCCAACTTTCTTATCTCCTTCGACGGCTCTAACGTTTCACCTGTGAACAACATAAACATTCTTGGATTGAACATAAACAAAAAATTTCCTTGAAAAAATCACTTTTTTCGTCTGCTCAGTTACTCTAGTATATAAGGGTCTTATCCGCCCCTGCATGGAGTACTGTTCTCACATATGAGGTGACTCCCGTTCCATCCATCTTATGGATAGGGTTGAGGTTAAGGTGAAGAGACTAATAAACTGTCCCCTATTTTCAAACTTCCTTGATCTTTTTTTTCTGCGACGCGACATTGGCTCACTATCTCTTTTCTATAGGTGTTACAACGGCAGGTGCTCGAGGGAGCTGATCTCTCGCATTCCTCTACCATTCCATCGCCCTCGTAGCACAAGAGGTGTCTTGTTATCACATAAATATTGTACGAGTATTGGAAACTCAAGGCTCGTTTGTTGTGGTGCCTCCTTCGTTCCAGCCACATCTGTTCTTTGAAACTCCTTGCCTTCATCTATTTAACCTGCCGTATTCAATCTTCCTCCTTTTAAGGCACACGTTTACGCTCACCTGAGGGAGTTGAGCTAGACACGTGATTGGGTGGGTTTTCTTTCTTTTTTTACCCCACCTTGAAAAGGGCCCCCCTGCCCGTGAGCTGTTTTAACATATAAAAAAAATAGAGGAATAAAATTTTTAAATTAAGATAAATTCTAACCTGAAAGAGAATAGAAAATAAAATAAAATGATCGATACATTTTACTTTTTATTCTAATTATAACCATATTCGTATAATAAGAAAAAGTATTAAAAACAGTAATAATCACAATAATAATAATAATAATAATAATAATAATAATAATAATAATAATAATAATAATAATAATAATAAATAATAATAATAATAATAATAATAATAATAATAATAATAATAATAATAATAATAATAATAATAATAATAATAATAATAATAATAATAATAATTAATAATAAAATAATAATAATAGATAATAATAATAATAAATAATAATTATAAATAAAAATAGAAAATAATAATAATAATAATAATAATAATAATAATAATAATAATAATAATAATAATAATAATAATAAAACAATAATAAGCAAGCGAGCTACGCTCCCCTGGAATGCGAGCGTTCAGGCTTGCCTAAAAAGCGAGCTACGCTCGCATTGGGGCCTTTCCACACTTCGCTCGCTGCGCTCGCGGTACACACACACACACACACACACACACACACACACACACACAACACCAACACACACACACACACACACACGCACACAATTCACACACAATGCATTCACACACCATATATAATTATAATATATATAATATATATATATATATATATATATATATATATATATATATATATATATATAATATATATATATATATATATATAATATATATATATATATATATATATATATATATATATATATCCTTCCTTAATTTTTTCAATACATTTGTATATTTTTTTTTATCTATTTATTTTTTTATTTATTTATATTCAGTCTATATAATATTTATTTATATAAAACAAATTTGTTTATTTTAATTTTAATTTTAAATTTTTTGCTAAGCTCAAAATTAATTATATATTTATTTATTCTTTTATACATATATCGATATTTTACAAGCAGTGTAAATGCTGTTAAAATTAATTATTGTATATAATTGCATATAATTTTTTTTATATATATCGATATATGATATTTTATAGGCAGAATAGTTGGCCGAAAAAAGAACGGCATATTTAAAATTAATAATAATAATAATAATAATAATAATAATAATAATAATAATAATAATAATAATAATAATAATAATAATAATAATAATAATAATAATAATAATAGCAGAAATAGTGATACCAGTAAGAAGAGAAATATTCCTTATAATTAATAATAATTTTACTTAATAATCACAGTGCCCATATTAATAATAATAATAATAATAATAATAATAATAATAATAATAATAATAATAATAATAATAATAATAATAATAATAATAATAATAATAATAATAATAATAATAATAAAATAATAATAATAATAATAATAAATAATAATTACTAATTAGATATAAATAATAATAATAATTATTTCATTTTTTAATTATTGGGTATATTATTATTATTATTATTATTATTATTATTATTATTATTATTATTATTATTATTATTATTATTATTTCCAAAACTCTATTCAGAAAATAAACAATTTACATTATTAAGTTCAATATACAGTTATAATATATAGTTTTATAGTACAATATTTAATACAATACAATTTCTGAAAGGGGGCTACTAATTGCAACACAATGTTGTGTCCTTTGTGCCCCAAAATAATACAGGTATAATTAAATTTAAGTAATTGGGTTTAAGGATTGAAGCCTTAAGGTAATTACTATAAACAGTTTTAATACAAATAGAAACAATATAGCAAATCACAACATAATTCACAATAAAACCATAACAATGAACAATAATATAAATATTAGTAATAAGAAATAAGAATGATAACATTAATAAAATAATAATAATAATAATATAAAATAATTAATAATAATAATAATATAATAATAATAATAATATTAATAATAATATAATAATCAATAACCATAATAATAATAATGGTAGTAATTCAAGATAAATAATCCTACTAACAATAATAGTAATTTATAAACAAAAGATTTATACTAAGTTAACAACAACAAAAGTAATAATGGTTATTATATTAATAGTGAAGATAATTGTTGTAATAATAATAAATATAAATATAATAATTAAAATATATAGAAATAATAATAAAATAAGAATAAAAATAGTATATTTATTAATTAATAATATTAATAATATATAATTAATTAATTTCTAATATCTGTATCCTGTATAATATGATAGAATAATATAAATAATAAAATAGATTATATAATTAATTAATTAATAATATATCTGTTGTTATTTGTAATAATTGTAATAATAATATAATAATAATAATAAAATAATAAGTAATTAGCAAAGGAAAGCAAATAGAATAAATTACGCGGAAGGAGATGGTAGTTCAAACGATTAAGTACCGCCCCATTTGAGCATAATGGAGTGTTTCAGGGTGGGTGAAGCATGCAAGCTGCTTTCCGTACTAAACAGTCTTCCCTTCGCGACACATTCTTACCTTCCCCTTCAACAGAAAGGAACCACAGTAGGATTTTTTTTTTAAATTCCACTTGCACTATTACACAATCACACCCAAGCTGTTCTTTTTTTTTCAAAATGACATAGTCAAGATAGTCTCAGAGGAGTCTAGGGGGGTCTGCTATCCTTCATTTTACCCCTCTTCTTCCCACTCATTTATACTGGGAGTTGTGGCCCTGATAATGGGTGTTGGCCCGTAAATTTTGAGACTCTTTCGACCTGCATTTGCACCAGTTTCTTTTTTCACTAATTTATCGTAAATATTCGGTGGTCTCCTGATCTTATTTCCATTTTGTTAAACATCACCTCTTTTCTTCTAAACCTCCTAGACTCTTCTTCATCTTCTAGGCTCTTTTCTTAACCGAAACTCAGTGTGGGGCATTTTATACAAACTTAGTCTCTTTATTCCTCCTTTCTCATTCCTCTCACTTTTCAGTCAAAGTGAGTGTATGTTCACATAGGGACCGACCGGGGCGGGAATTTTGCCGGGGCCGGGGCCGGGGCCGGGGCCGGGGCGGGGTTGGGGCCGGGGCCGGCCGGTTAGCTAAAATTAGAAATGTAAGTCAAAAAACACTGAAAGTCTTAAACGTAATGATAATAATAACTAATTTCAATTTAATTAAATAATTTTAATTTAACAGAGGAAGAAAGGCTAAATATTTCAATTTCAGAGAAACATTTTAGAAAGAAATTTTTTATTTAATAATAAATTTTTCTAGAAGAATAATTGTATTAAAATATATTATATATATAATATATATATATATATTCATTTATATTAAAATATTTAAAATATATAAAATATATATTCTGAATTAAAAAAGCATAATTAAATCGATATATAATATCATATATATATATTATATATATTATTATTATTATTAATTCCAATTAAATAAATAATTTTGAAAAGAGATTTGGAAAATATTTGATTTTTCGTGAAGATATTTACTTTAAACAAATAAATACATTAATATTTTAACAATTATATTTATTTCCTTTTCCGAATTCGTTTGATATATCAAATTTCGAATATTTTTATGTTAAAAACTCGGAAAAATTATAATTTGGCCTCAATTTTAAATTTAATTTGAAATCATAATAAATACCAAAAAAAAATTGATTATTGCCAAAGAATGTTGAAGTTTTATTATTTTTAAAATATAATCTTAGGGCAGTATCATATTCAACTTCCCTTCCCTTTGTTCCTGAAGGTTCAAAAATTTCCAAATTCAAAAATTTACGATGTAGGTGCTGCTCATGAAGATTTTGATAGTGATTTTGATTAACGAATTAATTACTTGCAGGATTTTTATGTTGGTATGTTTATATTTTGCATCAATTTATAACAAATGTAGTAAATCGGAATTAAATATATTTTTTTATTTTGTTTGATTTAACCCTCTATTATTTAGTGTAAATTTGCAGTTAACCCCGGTAGAAAACCCCGGTTTTGCCTGATTTTTGGCCGGGGTCCCGGTCGGTTCCTAGTTGCACATACTTTCACAACGATGCTATTTGTTCGCGGTTTTTAATTTACTCTCTAATTTCTAATTTAGATTCTAATTTCTACTTTATGGTCTAGATTCTTTTGCAAATCTACAACCAAATTCATCTCTCGCCTATTTTCTCACCTAATTCTAGTGACTATCCTAAGTTTTTGACTATCTAAATTTCAAAATAGAAAGAACAAACATTTTCTCTCTCTTTCTCTCCAGTCTCAGAAATCATAATTTTCTGTTATTTCACTGTTAACCATCGTCAATAGTTTTATTCTTGCTCTTTAGAGCTTGTGAAGTCGTCTACCATTTTTCTATTCAGAAGAACCTTTTTTGAGCAGATGAGGCAGCTCCCTACTCGAACCCCTGAAATGAACAAAACATTCTAGTCCTTTCCTGAACTTGCACTCTTTCTTCTTACACAGTTAAATCTTTTCCTCCTCTGGGCTCTTCCAATCAAATTTGTGTCACTAAATCCTCTCATGTTTCTTCAAATCTTTTCGCAGGGACAGCTCCCGTCTTTGTTGAGGAGACGTTTTGGGGACCATGGTGCTGCAAACTGGTTGGACGTACGGTGGTACTTTTGATTTGCTATGGAATGGTTATTGTTTCAGTGAGAGGGGTCCTTGGAGTGCGCAGCGTACATATGCGAAGTGACTCTCTCTGACATGGAGGCGTACATTCCATATTGGTATAATTTTTCATATTGTTGTGCTATTCGCCTCAAGGGTGCTGCTTTCAGAAATAACAATCGTCATCAAATTCTAGAAATTCTTTCTTCTTACATTTGATCTCGGAATGAGGCAAAATTTTTACTCCGTATTTCTTTACAACACGCTCATCGGGAATTTTGAATAACATATCTAATCTAATTTTGCTTTCTTTCCCATTTCCTATTCTTATTTCTTTTGGCGGCAATTCTGCAATCTTACCTTCTTCAAAAGCTGAACTCTTTGCTCCAACCTTTAACTCTAATTCAACTCTAAGCAATTTCAAAACTATTCCACTTTCTTCACCTCCTTCCAATTTATTTCTGCCTAACATAACTCTTCTAAAGATCTTATATTTCTTCTCACTGAGCTTAACACGAAGAAGGCGTACAGTTCTGCACACCGGCCTTTTATCACCCAATATATATATATATAATAATATATAATATATATATATAGTATATAATAATATAATATATATAATATATATATATATATATATATATATATAATATATATAGTAATTATAGAAGAAGAAGAATAATAAAATAATAATAATAATAATAATAATAATAATAATAATAAAATAATAATAATAATAATAATAATAATAATAATAATAATAATAATAATAATAATAATAATAATAATAATAATAATAATAATAATAATAATAATAATAAGTATGAGAGAGAAGAGAATGAAAAAAATTATAATTATGACAAGCTTAAAAAGCAAGAAACACCCAAAATTAGCATGCAAGATCACGTCCTGAAAGTAGAAATGTCTGCGTACGTCGCACATTAGCAGCAATGAAATAATTTCAAAACTTTCCTCTTTCACTATTTATCTTTCTCTTGATTTTCTTTCCGGTCTGTCTATAGAAGCTGTTGCAGACAGTCACGGTTTATTCTTTAAATCTAACATAAGTGACGCTTTTTCAAGGTTCTGTCATAGCTAGGGATATGAAATAAGAAAATTTGCTGATTGCCGATTACGGAGTTCCATAGAAACAGGAAATAACTAATGGTACGAATAAGAACTGTCCTCTGATCTCTGACCTATCTAGAATTTCTAATTGGAACAAAGATGGCACAGTGGTATTCAATGCCTAAAAAGAACAATTTCTCCTTCTTTCTATTCGATATAGTACTCCGCACAAGTGCAACATCTTTAAAAACATAACTCAACCTTCGTCTGTCCTTAATATTCCTGAAGTTTCTCTTTTCTCGGAAGAAACACTATTTCTCTTTCTAATTAAACTCCTAAGGGGTTGGCTGATATTCACAATACTCCAGTAGATTGTTCCTTAAAGGGGCGTAGTTCACCTTTGTACGCGAATGGAGCATGCATCACACATATCAACCCAACCCTTCGCTCTCACTAAATATCTAGAAACTTTTTCTGGCTGCCGAACTTTCTTGGATCACTCTCCTTATTCAATCTCAATTGAAAAGTCGCTGACTAGACTTCAAACTCGTAAGACGTGTTAAATTGTGTACGGAATATTAAAACAGTAGGAAATAGAAGGAAAATTTGAAAGATATAAAAATTACAGAAGAAAATTTTAAAGGTATAAAAATTTATAACTTTTTTATTTCACTTTATAAAATTATTATTTTATAATTTGAAATACAATTGAAAAGTTGTTTTTTTGAACTTTCTATTTGCATAGGGGCTGCTCATGATGTATATAACTTATTTTACGCCATTTTAATCCCATCCCCTCTTCCTTGTAATGTATCTGTAATTCAAGTCAAAATATCTCAATGATTTAACGCTGCTTATTTACCGCCGCCTCTCATTTTTAAATATATAAAAAAAGCGAAAATAATACTTGTACTTATAAAGCATTTAATTGAAACTTCATAAAGTATATTTTGTTAATGACTTATGACTAATATTATCATTTTTAAAAGTGAATTATATTAATAATTGTGACGAGATAAAAATAAATTATAACAAATGAGTTATTCATCCTCCATGGAAGTACAGATGTTATGTCTGTTATCCCTCATTTCTTGCATCTTATGAGTCAGTCAAACTGTAACGAAATCTGATGAATATTCATCAATTTATTCTAATTAACCATGTGCACTCAAAACTATGCTAGGAGTTAGCGCTGTCATTTCGACGCTACATGCGGTGGCTATTTCTTAAACATGACAGGAATATTCTGTTTAATCTTATTACATACGTCTTATATGAGCAGATAATTTGAATATAGTCGAATAATACAAATTAATTTTTTTTTTGAAAATCATTTCATTTTGGGAGGGGGGGTTATTAACTTGGTAGGAAGCAGCCTACTTTTGAATGATTTTGAGTTAGTCGGGAAAACACGCCAAAGAGCTTCCTTATTTGAAAAGGTTTATATATATATTATATATATATATATTATATATATATATACTATAATATATATATATATATATATATATGATATATATAATATATATATATATATATATTTATATACATATTATATATATATATATATTTTATATAATATATTAAAATATATATATATTATATATATAATATATATATAATACTATATATATTTTATTATATTAATATATATATATAAATATATATATATATATAATATATATATATATATATATATATATATATATATATATATACTTATTATTATTATATTATTATTATATTATTATTTTATTATTAATTATTATATATTTATTATTATTATTATTATTATTATTATTATTATTATTATTATTATTATTATTATTATTATTATTATTATTATTATTATTATTATTATTATTATTACCCACATAATCTCAATCTCGAGATCGGAAAGCAACCTCAATCCCAAGACCGGAAATTGGTCAGGGAAATTGAGTTGTATGATTTCTGACCAAGTGGATGAAAGTACAAGCGATTATGTAGTCCGAAGCAAGCCCTGCTTCGGGACAACGCAGTCGGAATGCTTGCCACCTCGGGCATGAGTTCGCATCCTAATGTGCTGTACTTCCAATGCGAGAAAACAAGAGAAAAGTGATGCCTGTATCGTGAAATAGACTGTTCTGTTTTAATGTGTTGCGCAATGTTTGTAGTGATGGTGTGGTATAGAGATTTGTAATAATATACTTTTGCCGTAACTATAAATAAGTAAAATATTACATAAATCTCCTACTCTACTATTTTTTGTGTCAGTTCACGTAGCCGAACGAGGATTTGAACACTTAACTGAGATGGAATCTGCGTTCTTAAAT
>JABUQX010084467.1:0-12500 GCA_015478945.1 Trachelipus rathkii
GAAATAATAAACGCCTTCGGAAACGAAAGAAGATTTTTTAGGCGTATTCGCATGTAATGAACTCTGTTCTGTGAAATTGGATACCGACTCTGGTCTTATCTTCAACACTTCTCCCCGGGATGTTTCAAGCAATGGACATTGGATAGCTGTGTATAAGAATAAAAATAATGTTGTTTATTTCCTTGACTCTATTTAGATTTTATGTTTAGTAATCATTATGTAACATCTTTTTTAAAATATAATAATGTTCAATATGTTAAGACCTTATGCTTTCCTGTACAACCTATCAGGTCTAATTTATGTGGTGTATACTGTATTTATTTCATTATATGTTTTTTAAATAATGTTTCTTTTAATAAAATTGTAAATATATTTGATGCTAAAAATTTATATGTTAACGATTATGTAGTTTGCTCTTATGTTATAAAGGCTTTAAAATAAAAACTTGTTTTCTTTTCCCGCTTTTTTTTTTTTTTTTTTTTAAAGAACTTATTTATACCAAAGAAAAATATGACTTGAATCAATAGATTGAATTTTTTACGTTATGAACATGAAAAGTTTAAAAAATAAAATAAAAAATTAAGTTGAAAACAGAACACGTTTGCATTCTCGTACCGGATCGTACATGCGGTACGCAAGGGGAGGTTGCATGTCTGCACCCCTTCTGCGTCGGATCGCGCCGGCGGGCGCGCCTGCGGGCGCGCACACGCGTCGGATCGCGCCGGCGGGCGCGCCTGCGGGCGCGCGCACGCGCCCGTTTCGCGGCGGATTGCACTGGCTGGCGCGCCTGCGGGCGCGCACCCTGCATCGACCAGGAGCCTGATGATGATACCTTCTTGCTCATGAGGGAGTCTCAAACATCCTTAGTTGAGATCTACATCCTTATAAACATATATAAAGACACCAATATTGTATCATTACATAAATTTTATTACTAAGCATCGTACGGAGCCAGCACCGGAGCAGCTGTCAACTCCTACTCCTCCTCCTTCTTCATTCTTCTTCCTTCCTCCTTTCCTCCTTTCCTCATTCTTCCTTTCTTCTTCCTCCTTTCTTCTTCTTCTTCTTCGACCTCTGTTTTGCATTCTGTGCATTTCTTCTTCTTTTTTTTCAACTCGGGACCTCCCTCCGGTGGGGTCCCTGGACTCCGAAACCAAATCCGTTTCCATCTCCGTCTCAGACTACGAATCCTCTACCCTGCTCCAAGTTTCAGTCTTCTACGATCATTTTTAATTTTTTTTGTGGGGTAGCGTCCCCCCTTCCAGGGGAGGATGCAGAGGGACGTAATCTCGTCTCCGACGAGATTGCGTCCATCATATAACTCACACCAAATTTCCAAAGCCCGATTACGTTAAACCTAACTGGTTTTCAGACGAATTTGACCTTGGCGCTTAGGGGGCAGCACCCCCTTAGGGGTGACCTACTACGGTCACCAAATACTCGCGAAGATCAGTTTATCACCTTCATAAGAACATATACCAAGTTTGGAAAACGATAGTTAACTCTAACCCAATGTTAGATATATATCACAGCCAGAACCGATGCGAAAGAAGAAACCTCGGTGGAATCCAAAGTCGGAGTGCGTAAAAAAACGATCCCTTACAGGGATCGTTTTTCGACTCAGATTCGATTTCCTTCGGAAATCGAATCTTCGATGTAATAATAATAATAATAATGTGGTATGTGCAATAGCGCACGCGCCGCTCGTCCTGTGTCTGTCGGTCAAAAGACCTTCGGTACTGTTTTGACTCCAAATGGTCGTCACCCAAACACTGCGTTAGGCCCTAAAACTGCACGCCACGCAGATAAGCAACAAGGCGTAAGCGCAATATCGGCGTCCACCCTCGGGGGTGACCCCCTCTATATACACATCCTACAGACCTGAAATTTACACGGATTCGAGCTTAACCCATATATAAGGATTATATTCCAAGTTTCAGACCTCTAATCTCTTATACTTTTTTGAGAAAAGCTGTGGGCGTCAAAACGTAGCATCACTACTATGTAAACATTTTTATTAATTAAAGTGTTGTTTACCTTTATATAATTAAAAATAATTATTTAAAAATCTGGTAGGCCTATGTCAGGCTTTGAGTCAATCTTATGCATATAATACACATAAATAAACATAGCTTTATTCAAAAGGACGTGAAAAATTAAATTTTCTTCAAATAAATAAGGACGTATTGCAGTTAAAGAGTTTTTCGTTTTTATATATATATATTATATATATATAATATATATATATATATATATATATATATATATATATATATATATATATAATATATATATATATATATATATATATATAATATATTATATATATATAATAATATAATATATTAGTGTTGGCCGAGCACCGGATTTTTGCGCACCCGCACCCGCTCCGCACACCGGGAGGTCGTGCACCAGCACCGCACCGCACCACCCATCATCCTACGCACCACACCCACAACTCGCACCGGCTCTTTTGGCAATGCGGGCACCGCAACCGCCCCGGCACCGAGAGCTAACCAAGCGCACCGCCCGCAACAAATTTTGCGCACACAAACGCACCGCCCCGCACGATATATATTATAATATTTTTTATGATATATATATATATATATATTATATATATATATATATATTAATAATTATATATATATATATATTATATATATAATATATTATATATATGTGTGTGTGTGTGTGTGAGGGAAGTAGCGCTCCTGAAGCGATGAGATTACCCATCATTGGGCATATATGGAGTCTTAGAGTACATTGCATTGCACTCCAGTGCCCAATGGCTCTTCCCTTTTGTGCTCATATCCACATTCTTCTTGCATTTGAGTAAGCTCTCCCTTATCACATACCATAAAATACATTTACGGACAACACTTACCTCTTAAAAATAAAATAAAAAATGTATAAAACTGCAGCCACGAGTTTAGTCCCTCCGAGAAGCCTAAGGGGTGGCTCCAAAAATCAGCCCCTTATCCACCCTAAACTTTATTACCATTAAAGGCCATTGACGTCCTCCGTTGATGGAGTTGGTTCCGTCACGGAATTGCCGGCCTGTTTGATATACGGTCTCCTTTCTTCATAAATTTCCTCTTACCTCCTTACTTACCTCTTAAAAATAAAATAAAAAATGTATAAAACTGCAGCCACGAGTTTAGTCTCCGAGAAGCCTATAGGGGTGGCTCCAAAAATAACCCCTTATCCACCCTACTCTTATTACCATTAAAGGCCATTGACGTCCTCCGTTGATGGAGTTGGTTCCGTCACGGAATTGCCGGCCTGTTTGATATACGGTTCTTTCTTATAAATTTTCTGCAACCTTCTGGTTTTAAATCTAATTTTCAAATTATTGAACATCACCTTCCTTCTAAACCTCATCTCTTATTCCTAACCGAAACTTAGGTTTTTGAGCGTTCTGACTTCAAGCTTTACTCTGTTGACTCTTACTTTTTTTTTCCTCAAATTTCAGCTAAAGGCAGTTGTGCCAATGTGTTCAATGATGTTTGTTCCCGTATCTTTGATTT
The DNA here is from genome assembly GCA_015478945.1 of Trachelipus rathkii. Lineage (NCBI taxonomy): Eukaryota > Metazoa > Arthropoda > Malacostraca > Isopoda > Trachelipodidae > Trachelipus > Trachelipus rathkii. The sequence continues at coordinate 3,531 of JABUQX010084467.1, forward strand.
GGGAGTTTCTGAATATCCTACCTAACTGGCTCAAAGCTATACCTGTGATATAAATTAGAACACATTCTCGTCTCTTTTTCACATTACCCGAATCATCGATCTTGTCTATTTCACTGTCACCCTGCCAACAGATTTCCTCTCACTATCAAGGTAAAGTTGATGAATTGCTGCTAACTTATTTATCCCAGTAGTAACTCGAGCTAGGACTATTCCTTATTCCTAATCCTGATAGTTTTGGAGATGAATCAAACACACTAGACCTTCCTATTTCTAACCCTTCTTCTTATTCTGCTAAACTCTTTAGTCCTTTGGGTTCCTCTGATCACTCTCATATCTCTGTTTTCTGTTCTATTTGTTCAAGTCTTCCGCAGGAAAGACCTCCGCCTACGGCGAGAAAGCGTTTTTGGCCCTTACGGTCGTCTTCTTTGATTTCCCATGGAATGACTACAGCTTCCGTGGAAAGGGTTCCTCGGAGTGTGCAAAGTTCGAGCTAATTCCCTCAGGCATGGAGTCGTGCACCCCATGATCTTTACCTTCGACTAAACCTAGATAACCTTGGTTTAACTCTGCTTGTTCTCGTGCTATTAGCCACAGGGACGCTGCCTTTAGGAATTACTGTCATCTTCAAATTCCAGAAACCCTTGCAACTTATATTTCATACCAAAATCGTGCAAAATCTATTATCCATGACACTAAAAAATTCTTTTCTCAGTAAAAAATGCAGTAATCTTATTGTCTCCTCTTCCTCACGTCCTTTCTGACATTTTTCAAAAAATGTTAACTCATAACTTTGCTTCTTCCTCTTGCCCTTTTTTAGTATTTTCCGTCTGCATAACTGCCGTTTAACCTTTCACTAAAGCTGAATTTTTTGCTCAAACCTTTGCCTCTAATTCCACCTTAGACTATTCCAGTGCTCTTCCTTCTTCTCCACCTCCCTCCAACATATTTATGCTAATATAGTAATTTCTTGAAAAGATGTTATTTCTGCTTTTTCAGAGTTTAACACTAAGAAAGCGTAAGGTTCAGATGGTATTCCTCCTATAGTTCTCAAAACTTATGCTTTCGAGCTTGCACTCTTCCTTGTAAAATTATTCTGTCTCTGTCTTTCTACATTGGCCTTTTTTTTGCTGGAAACGTGCTAATGGACAAAAAGGGAACCAATCTCAACCCTCTAACTATCGCCAAATCTCTCTAACTTCTGTTCTTTCTATAGTTTTCGAATCTATCCTAGCAGGAAGATTTGAAAACATCTCAATTCTTCTAATCTTTTCTCTGCTCTCCAATGCGGCTTTCGTAATAAACGCTTTACTGGCGATCTTCTTTCTAGTCTTTTTGTTTCTTGGTCCTCTTTCCTTCAGTATTTTGGTGAATACCACCGCTCATCCGTTAAATCTATAAATAGTGGTGTTACTCATGGTTCTGTTTTATCCCTAACTCTTTCTACTTTTCATAAAAGACCTCTCTCTATTGCTTCATCACATATCCACTCCTATGCCAACGACTTTACCCTTCATTACTCCCCTCATTTTGATAGACGTCCTTTTCAACAACAATTTGCTCACGCTAGGAGGGGACCCTTGTATCAACTAGCATCTGATCTTTCTCGAATTTCTTTGGAGAATTGAGAACAAGGTTGCTTTCAATTACTCAAAGCTCAGTTTCTCGATCTTTCCACTCCACATAAGCTTTCACACAGCTATAACATCTTTGAAAACACGTAACTCAAACCTTCGTCTGTTCTTAATATTCTTGGTGTTTATTTTTCTTGTGACCTTAAATGGAAGGCTCATATTACTACTCTTTCTAAACAAGTTTCTAAAAGGTTGGGTGTTCTGAGGCGCATTCTGAATTTCTTCACACCACCTCAGTTGTTTGATATTTTTAGGGGTGTCGTTCACCCCTGTATAGAGTATGCCTCACGCATCTGGAGTGATTCCACTCACACTTCTCCTCTTCAAATGGTTGAGTCTAGGGCTTTTCGTCTTATCAATCGAATTGTTGCGTCACTCTCTTTATTACATCGCTATTATAACGGACACTGCTCTTCTGAGCTCTTCAATCACATACCTCTTTCATTGAGAAGCGCTCTGGCGACACACCTTTCTACACAGTCTCATATTTCTCTATGCTCCAACGTACCTAGACTTAACAGCTATGCTCAATCTTACATGTACTCCAATGGTAAAGTCTGGAACATACTCTCGTTCATGGGCGTATGCAGGGGGGGGGCCAGGGGGGCACTTGCCCCCCTAAATCTTGGCGAAATAAAAATTATGAACCTTATATGTTTTCCAGACGACATTTTTAAGGGTTTGTTAGTAGAAAAACTGAAAAAAATACATTAATCGATAGATAATGAAGTAGTAATTACTAATTACTAACGTATTATAAACGTATTATATAATTTTTTCTAAAGTTTTAATGTGTTTTCGTTTTCATATTGGCTTAAAGTCAACTAGCTTTGTGCTTTTATACAGCTGGCTTCTTCTGACATTATTCTCCGCTAGAACTCTCAGTATGTCGATAGCATTTGGCGGCTGCCAAAGCTGTTAAATTAGTCACAGAAGGCGTACCCGTTGATATTCAGCTGCAGACAACACATCAAAGCACAATTGCAGAAAATAAAACCTGCATGAAGGAATTTATGAAGAACTGATTAAGCTGCGAATATAATGTGGTGATGTGGAATTGAAAGAACATATTCAAGGAAAAAAGAATGCCGTCTGGACGTCTCCGATGATTCAAAATGAACTAATCAATTTGTGTGAATTATCATAAAAAACATGATTGTCGAGGTTGCAAAATTTTTTTTGTGTCTACTCCATAATGGCAAATGAAACTGCGGATTTGTCAGGCAGTGAACAATTATCTATAACATTAAGGTTTTTCGACCTTGAAGAAATGACTTGTCGAGAAAAATTTCTGGGGTTTGAAGTTCTTGAGCCATTGCCGAAACGATTGATTTGTTTTTAGGAAAGAAGGTTTACGAGTCTATGCGTTGGTAAGGGGTATGACAGCTGCGGAGCAATGGGAGGATAGAACATAGGGTTCAAATGAAACTGCGGGAAAAATATGAAAAAAGATTATATTTTAGCTGTGTAAGCCATCGGCTTAATTTGGTTATTAATGATCTAAACATTATTCCGAAAATTCGAAATACTATTGTCACAATAAAAGACAAACTTTTTCAGAGACTCCACCCTAAAAAGAAAATACATTCCCAACTTGCCTAAACTTTGTGAAACCCGTTGGACTCAAAAATATCATAGTATTGCTATTTTCAATACAAATATGATAAAAATCGTTGAAGGCAACAATCAAACAAGAAAAACAGTTTTTCTATTATTTTGTTCGGCAGCAAGCCCCAATTTCATTATTACCTCTTCCGTAATAGCCAAATATTTTGCTTTTTGAAAAAGTGGTTAGCATTATTCAAACAAAAAATATTACCTTAAGCAGTACTCTGATCATATCCAAAGAATCTTGAAGGTTGTCAAAGACCAATGCAAAACTGCTGATCAAATAATTGCTGATCTGCTCTTATCCGCCAATGTTATTACTGCTGAGTTCTTAGTAGAACTTGCACCACCTAGAAAAGTACAATCTCAACAACATAAAGCAAATCATCCTGCTGAAACTTCTGCTGAATATTGGAAGGGTTTTGTACTTGTGCCTTATCTTGACTCACTTTCATCCTCTTTAGGGACTAGATTTTCAGAAAACAACGTGCCAGCATTTTATCTTTTTCATTTGCATCCGTTTCTTATGTTAGGTGCTCCCGTACGCAGTTTGCGTGAGAAAGTAAAATGTTTTTCAGAGTTTTATGATCTTGATGTTAACAAAATTCATACCGAAACTGACTTATGGTATACCTTTTGGCTGGATAAAAAAATGGATAAACAAAAGTTGAAAGATTTGGAACTTACTGAAGTCATCAAAGAAGCCGATTCCTTTTTTCCTCAAATCAAAAACCTGTCTATTAATTGCAATGGTGCTACCGTGTTCAGTCAGTACCATTGAAAGGTCTTTCAGCACTCGGCGAAGAGTAAAGACTTGGCTAAGGAAAACGATGAACAAAAACAGGCTTAATAAACTATGTACGATGAGTATTCATAAAATTTAATGTGAAAAAGTGAAAAAATGAACGAATTGGAAACAGATGTAATTGCAAAATTCGCTGAAAATCCAAGGCGTCTAATGCTAGTTTAGATTTAATATTAGTTACCACTCAAGACTCAGTACTAGCCAACCCCCATAAATATTACTTTACGTTTCTCAAATAGATATTTTTAGTTTCACTAAAAAAAATTTAATTACAACTGTTGTAGACTTGTTATTTTATTTATTTTATAACCGAAATAACTTTTTTATTCTGTGATATAACCCATAAGTCAAATCTTGCGTACACACACACTTAGTTATATATATATATATATATATATATATATATATATATATATATATATATATATATATATATATATTATATATATATATATATATATATTATATATATATATTTATATAATATATCTATATATATAATTTATATATATATATATATATATATATTATTATAATATATATTATATATATTATATATATATATATATATATATATATATATATAATATATATATATATATAATATATATTATATATTATATATAATATATTATATCCACCCAACCTTAATCCTGCCTACGCCCATGCTTCCGTTATATATTTTCCAAAAACTACCTTATAAACACTTTTGCATGCAGTACTTTAATAACACCGTACGATATCTTTGATTTTGTAAATCAGCAAGAAAAGCTAAATGTTGTAACTGTACACAATTCCAGCGACTATTTATTTCAGAGAAAGATGTAAAAAAAAATATATATATATATATATATATTATAATATATATATATATATATATATAATATATTTATAGAAATATATTTCTATAAGAAACAGATATATATATATATATATATATATATATATATATATATATATATAATTCGCATGTTTTTAAATATTTGCATTGACTTTCGCATTCACAAATATTAAAAATAAATATTTGCATTCGCACTCGGAAACTCTTAATGTGATTAGAAAATGTTCTGGCGGAACTTGTTAGAAAATTTAACAACTTTTGTGAGAAATTGATTAGAATGAGCTGACTAGTGCCGTCTCAAGGTAGTGACTAATTTGAATCACAATCGAAATCTAGCAATCATTAATATTGATAGGCTCGTACTTGTTGAGTATTATTAGCTTCGAAATCAACTATTGAACCATTCCTGCATGGATCCTTAATCCCATGTAGTTTGGTTTAACTTACTTCGATATTTGTTTTCCGCATGGCAAACGTAAACCGTACAACTTTGCATCGTAATTATTCTCGGAAAGGAAGAAGGACATCCGGGTTAAGAACTATCTAAGCAGCAAACACAAGGAAAATGTAGAAAGGAAAATGAGTAAAAGAGTAAAGGATCCCCAATTCCAGCTTTAAGAACGAATCAGATTACTCTTGAAACTAATAAAAAATACAAATATATGGGACAATGAAACGAAAAATCATAAAGGATGGATATAGTAAATTTACAAATATTATAGTAATAGATGATCTTCTGTTTCGACACGTTGAAATTCTTGGTTTTGTACGGCTAGCGAAAGTATCGGTCTCTTTCAACACACTACTCAAAGGAAATACTACAGAGATATTATTTATTATATTATATTATGTTATATTATAAAGTTTCAGAATTAATAACCTCTATCAAATTATCATCCAAGTTAGCTTTCTCCACCGACGAATGGTCCAGTAAACTCAAATCAACAGTTATTTCTTTGCTTTCTCTGAGAAGACGTGCCGTTGACAATTATTTCAGAAGCCAATTTTTTGTCGTGCTCTGAATCTCTCACTAAACGTCATACAGGTGAATATCTTGGTGACCTATTTATGAAGTTGCCGAATGGAACCTATCCCAGATGATGTTCACTGTGTCATGAGAGATGCTGGTGCCAATATAAAGAAAATTCTGTTTCTTTCTTGAGTGAACAACACAAACTCCGTCAATCATAGCATTAGAAATGTTGTGACATCTCAATCAGCAGTTTCTTTGTTTTCTCTGAGTATTCATGCCGTTGGCAATTATTTCAGAAGCCAAATTTTGTGTCGTGCACTGAACCTCTCACTGAACGTCATACAGGTGAATATCTCAATGACGTATTTAATGGAATGTTGCCGAAATGGAACCTATCCCCAGATGATGCCCACTGTGTCATGAGAGATGCTGGTGCCAATATAAAGAAAATTATGTTTCTTTCTTGAGTGAACAACACAAACTCCGTCAGTTATCAGCATTAGAAATGTTGTGACATCTCAAACAAGAGTCAGCGAAGTTCTCTCAAAATATAGGTCAATTGCGGCACACTTTAATCATTTGACGAAGGTTCAGTATGAACTAAATAAAATACAGGCCATAATTAAAGTTCGCTAACTTTCAGTAATACATGACGTTACTCTGAAATTGAAATAGGTTGAAAGAACTTAATGAGTGAATTTCTCTGTCAGTACGGCTGCTCTGATGATAAAACAAATGTCTTCCCATCACATGACAATTCTATTCTAACCAAGGAATAAAAATGATGAGAGAGACGATATTGAGATCTTTCTCTCCTCTAAATTTATGTTTCTGTTACATTTTTTTATTGTACAATTAATGATGTACAATGACACATTTGTTCGTGAAAACTATTTGTTTTACCTATCATCGTTAATTCTGATAAACCTCGGAATAGGAATATCAGACGTGCTAAGCGTGTTTGTATTAATGTAAGTAATTCTACATCGTAAATTTTCTGGCTCCAAAAAATAACATTTGTAAACCTTCTTTCCTACTCTTATTCGCTCTGATGAAACTGTAGCCAATACACCTATTGAAGGGTTATATATATATATATATATATATATTATATAACATATAAAATATTATATATATATATATATATATATATATATATATATATATATATATATATATATATATATATATATATAATATATATATATATATATATAATATATATATATATATATATATATATCTATATTAATATATATATATTATATATATAATATATATATTATATATATATATATTATATATTAAATATATTATATATATATATATATATACTAATATATTATATATATATATATATATATATATAATATATATATATATATATATATAATATATATATATTTATATATATATATATATATATATATATATAATATATATATATTATATATATATATATATATATATATTATATAATATAATATAATTATATATATAATATTTTACAGATTACACACTACGGGCTGGGCCCTTTTTCAAGGAAGGGGCAAGGAAATAAAATCAGGAAAACCCGCCAAGCCTAACGTAATCTCTTAAAGTGAGGCGCAAAGATGTGGATTTTAAAAGAGAAGAAGATTAGAATACAGTTGGAAAAGCAGAAGATGGCAAGGAGTTCTACAGAACAGAAAAGTGGCTTGGAAGAAGGAGGCACCACAAAGAACGAGTCTGGGATTTTCAATGCTCACGTAAAATTCATACGAGAGCATGACACCCCTTGTATTACGAGGGCGAACGCAGTGGGGTGGAATGCGAGTGGCAGCTCCCCTGAGCATCTACCTTTGTAGTACCTAAAGAAAACGAGATAGTGCCCAACCGTCAGTCCGCGAAGATAGAGTGTCAAAAGAAGTTTGAAATAGGGGACAGTTATTAGTCTCTCAGCTTTAGACTCAACTCTTTCAGCAATAGAAGGGTGAGCCGGAGCCCCCCTCCCCCAGATGTGAGAACAGTGCTCCAAACAAGGGCGCATAAGGCCCTTATATAACTGGAGTAGCTGTGCAGAAGAAAAAAATTCCCGCAACCTGAACAGACCTCCCAGCTTTGAGGCCAACTTAGCAACCGTTGTGATATGAGGTTTCCAAAACAATTTTTTGTTTATGTTTAGACCAAGAATGTTTATGTTGTCAACAGGTGAGACGTTAGAACTGTCGAAAAAAATAGTAAAGTTAGGACATGTTTTTGAAAGGGAGTTGTAAAGAAGTTGAGTTTTCAAAGAGTTGAATTTCACAAGGTTGCGGCGGCCCCACCGGGAAATCCCATCCAGGTCGGCAAGAATAGAATCGGAAAGCTGTAGACGAGAGGCAACTCTAGATGCAAAAGAGGAAGCAGATTTGAAATAAGTGGAAGAATGGAGAGTTGAGTTGTCGGCATAAGAGTGAACAGAGTTAGAAGTACAGCTGAGGAGATCGTTGATGAAAAGTAAGAATAAAGTTGGAGATAAAACAGATCCTTGAGGAACACCACAATTAACAGGAAAGGAGAAGAAGTCGCTCCATCAACGAGTGCTTATATAGAGCGGCCAGAGAGAAAATTGACCAGAGTAAGCAAAGAGAAGAAGGAAACCTAAAGGAAGGGAGCTTAGAGACTAGCGAAGCATGTCATACTCGATCAAAAGACTTTGATATTTCGAGCGCCACCACACAAGACTCCCCATAGTCTCTAAGGGCAGAAGACCATAAATCAGTTACATAGGATAGTATGTTACCAGTTGACCTCGAGTGTCGAAAGCCATACTGATGATCTAAAAGAAGGGAATGAGACTCCATATGATCCAGGAAATGAGAGTTAAGAAGAGTTTCAAAGATCTTAGATAGAATACAAGTGAGAGTTACAGGACGATAGTTGGAAGGATCAGAGCGTCAGCCCCTTTTTCGGGATTGGCTGGACATATGCGCGCTTCCAGCACTGAGGAAATGTACTAGTATTAAGGCATAGAGAGTAGAGTTGAACGAGTACAGGGGCAGCTCAGAAGCACATTCCCTCAAAACACGGGGAGGAATGCCATCCGGGCAACTAGCCTTCCTGACACTCATAGATCTCAGAATCTCATGCA
>JABUQX010084467.1:15000-17500 GCA_015478945.1 Trachelipus rathkii
ATATTTTCTAGCAAGGACACCCAAATGCTGAAAGGTATCTTTATTCGATGACCACCATTGTAAGGGACTTTCTGCATTTTTAATAAGTTTCATATTTTTATATTGGCTGATTTCTACTTTTATAACATCTTCAATTTTTTCAAAATATGTGTCTTTCACCTTAGGAATGAGTTTCTTTGCTTTTTTTAAAGTCTTTTTCTCTTTAAATTCCGAAAAACAGCTTTCAAAACTGAAGTATAAAACTATTAACTTAGTATCACCTTTTTTCGCCCTTTCTTTGATAAATGAAAGAATCTGAAGATTGGTTTAAAGTAGTGGAAACTGTTTCTTTTTAAAGTAGTGGAAACTGTTTTCCTTTCCTTTATACAACATATATCTTCGCACATCCATTGCTTAAGAATATCTTCCACTTTTTTATTGTTATATTCATCCTCAAGGAATGTAGTTTTAAAGCGTGGATCAAGATAGGTAGCAAGCACAAGATTCTTATAAGTAAAGTAAATGCTGAATCTATTTTTTACTGAATTTTTCCATGCTGATACTGTAGACCCAAGTCCCTCAAATAGTCCTTTTTTCTTACTCTTTTCAAAAAAAACTGCAAATCACTTTAATATTTGGGATTATTGCTGATGCCATTGATTCCTTGTGGCTCAATAAATTTGTACTATCAACAAAATTTTTAAGTATTTTTAGCAATTTTTCGAGAACTTTCCGTTGTTTCTAAGCATGCAGGTTTTGAATGATCACTGCAATATGAAATGAGAGCCGTCTTTTGTTCAAAAATTTTTTGAAAGCATATGATACTGGCCATTACATCTGGTTTTTACAAAATGAATAAATCTGTGCTGTGGTAAATTAAATCTAGTTTGATATTCTTCATATTTAGCAATAGCTTGAAGCGAGTGATTAAAATGACCTACGATTTGTTTGCATATGGATATATTTTTTTTCACGTCTCTTTGTTCAAATATGGCATCATTGAGAACTAGTGTCAAAATGTGTAAAAAGCAAGGTAATTCCTGGAATCCTGCTTGTGTAACTCCTGCAGCCATATTAGGTGCGTTATCCCTTACTATAACATGAATTTTATTAGCAGGAATATTGAATTCTTCCATAACATTTTGAAGACAATCACTTATATGCTGTGTGAGATACGTGGAAAGGTGAAACTCGAAGAATAACATTTATAATCAATAGCTCCAATTTTTACAAGCTTACAAGGCAAATATTTCACTGCTCACGTACGAGTTCACGGGTATATAATTATCAAAACATATTACATGGCATGATTAACGAAACATTGCCAAATGTCTGCCTCACCATAACTCTGAAAATCCTAACATCATATCTTAGTCTCTACGTAAAGATGCGCCGCTCAATCCAGTTTTCTTTAATTAAATAGAATTAAGGAAGAACTGAAATTAAAAATCAATACGGCAGACTTCGAAATATTGTCTTGAAACTATAAGATTGAATAAAAATTATTTTCAGATTGTATACCGAAGAATCGGTCAAAGAATCGGTACAATTTTTCCGATTCCGATTCCTGAAAAACAGCCGATTCCTCCGATTCCGATTCCGATAATCGGAGGCCATCACTAATATATATATATATATATATATATATATATATATATTATATAATATCTATATTATATATATATATATATATATATTATATATATATAATAATATATATGATATATATATATATATATAGAGAGAGGAGAGAACGAGAGAGAGAAAGAGAGAGAGAGAGACAAACGAGTAGCAAAAAGTTGCTGGAGTCGCCCACTGATATTATATATATATATATATATATATATATATTATATTATACTATTATATATATATATATATATTTATATATATATATATATATATAATATATATATATATAGTATATATATATATATATATATATTATTTTAATTTAATTTATTTATTTCACTTACACCTTTTTCCCGCTTGAGCGGGTAGTGGTACGTAACCAGCCTCTCTCATTCACACTTCCTCTCATCTCGCCCCTCAACCCACCTCCTCCACCCCACGTCTAATCTCCTTGCCAAACACGCCTACCCTCTTCCTCCTCATTCCCTCCCTCCTCCAGCATCTCCTTTATTCCGTCCATCCACCTCCTTCTTGGTCCCCCCCTTCCTTCTCCTTCCTTTCCCCTCCGCCTCCCAAACTCTCCTAACACTCTCTTGTTTCCCTCCCCCTCCCAAATTTTTCTTCCCCCACCCCTTAGAAATTGCCCCCCCCCATACCAATCTTAACATTCCCTTCTCCGCTCTTCCAACCAACCCATTCCTCAAATCACATCTCTCCTCACCAACCCTATTCCTAATCCTCTCCCTTCTGCTAACCCTACAAACCGCTCTCAACCCCTTCATTCAAATACTTCCAACCTCTTCCTGGACCTGGCATTCAACCCCCACGTTTCACACCCATACAACACCGCTGGTACAAAGATTTTTTCAAACATGCTTATCTTAACTTT
>JABUQX010084467.1:20000-22500 GCA_015478945.1 Trachelipus rathkii
TTTATTGAGATACATACTTTATTTATTTATTTTTATTTATTTATTTATTTTGTTTATTTATTTTATTTATTTATTTATTTATTCATGTCCCACCCTAACAATAAGATTTACTTAAACTTGAACATCAACACAAAATTAAGGTCTTCGTCCCAAGTTCTGTAAAATCTGCCATCCGCATTCAAAGCTGCATCCATAAATGCATGAGATCAAAACAATCACTAATATAAATAATATTTTAATAAACTATTTTCCCTCCTAATTTTAGTTACGGAATGTTAGGAAGCATCGACGCAAATACGGGGTCGCCAGACCTTGGTTGGGACACGGATCAGTTCCCGATGGACGTGAAAAACACAACTCTTGTCATGAAAGCAGTCATTGAACAAGTAAGAGTAGTACAAAGTTTTTTTTTTATCTTTAAGGAATAGAACTTATGCGGTAGCTTTGTTTTTATGAGTTGGGTTAGGCCGTTCTTTTACTTTACTTTGTCACCCTCCACTCTCCTCCTCCTACGAGAAGCGGGCACCTCGGGGTACTTCGCTACCATAGCCGGCCGCGCCCAGAGATCCGATAGTTTTAGTGCAGTGAATTTGCTTCTAATGCCCTCTAAGGCAGGCCAATCTATTATGAGATGTCTTATGTTGTCGATGGTTTGAGAAAGGCATCATGTTAGATATACTATTAGCTATAAAATTTATTATCAAAATGAAACCACGGAACACAAATTTAAATATCATACTAAGGTCAAAACAACCCTATGGACGAGCCTTAGTGAATGAAGGAAAAGCAAAAGAGTGTTTTCAGATGTCATCCAAGGTCTTCAGTTCATTTGAGGAAGGTGAATAATGAACTGCAATCAAAGATGAAGGAGTTAGAGAGGATAAGGCGTAATTTAGCAGAGAGTAGTATGGTCCGAAGTGTGGGAAAATGTCGATGACGGATGGGGTCTAGTTGAATGCGTTCAGCCAGAAGATTGGTGATTAGATTGCGGAATGTGTTGAAGGCAGAATTTGTACTTGGGAATGGAACATATAGTGAACGTGCGAGAAGTTGGTGTGCGAATGCGAAGTCTCGCATGGTCCACAGAACTGGGCAATATTTAAATACTTGTATTTGAATACAATATCTAACTACTTTTTACAGTATTTAAATGCTGTATTTAAATACAAAAAGTTGTAAATGTGTTCAAAAACTTTAAAGAAAAATTCGTGAAACACTTTCATTCCTGTTCCGACAAAAGATGATTGGACACTTCTCCTTCTCCAGCGATTGTTAACAATTTTGCTTGTTGAATTACAGAATTAGTTGCGTCATTGATATTGTCGTGAGTGGTTGTTAAGCTGCTCTTTTTTTAAGTTCGCCACCATGGCAAACAGTGATGTGAATTTTATTCATCCATTAATTGACGGGAAATATTTTAAAATAACAAATAAAAGTGGGTTTAAAATAAGATGCATCTGTTTATTGTGCAATAAAGAACACTCTCATTTGCTTCAACATAAAAATTTGATCGACGCATCCTCTACTGCTACGAAAAGTACCTTGCTCTTCTCTCCACCATTCAACCATTCAGTCACTGGTCGCACTCTTTCGACCAGGGTTCAGGATACCAGCATATATCTTCCTACAATACTCAGGTAACAGTATAGTTTTACAGCTCCCCTTTTCAGTTATCATCTCATACTAACGGCCTTACCCTTGTAACCTTGTTCAAAGGTAAAATTAGTGCTCTCCCGCTGCTACTATATATATATATATATATATATATATATATATATATATATATATATATTATTATATTATATATATATATATATATATATATATATATATATATATATATATATATATATATATATATATATATATATATATATATATATATATATATATATATATATATATATATATATTATATATATATATATATATATATATATATATATATATATATATATATATATATATATAATGAAATGTATTTAAAATGTATTTAAAATGTATTTAAGTACATTTTTTGGTATTTCGTATTTTGTATTTAAATACATTTGAAAAACATATTTTATATTTACCATTTTACTACATTTTATACCTGCATTTAGTATTTAGTATTTAAATACTTAAAATGTATTTAGTGCCCAGCTCTGAGCATGGATCGCCTCCTGTTGACGACTGCAATTATAGGAGGATAAACCAATCGCCAATTTACAGGCTTTACACTCCCTATTTGCATCGCAGAGGATCGGTCACCCAGCACTCCTGCCACCACGACCTAAATCCTCGGCGGAGAGCAGGAGTGGCGTCGGTCTATGGAAGGCAACCTAGTCGAATGGCGACTGGGAAGGAACCGGAGCTACTGCTGCGGTGAGAGGTCAGCAACCACGATGTGGGATGGAACTACATATAGATGTGTTTTTGGCGAGCGTGAAGTCGGTAAAGAAACTTTTAAACTGTGAAGACCAACGGGTTCTTAGAGGTGACCTTTAGAGAGCTGCGAGAA
>JABUQX010084467.1:27500-30000 GCA_015478945.1 Trachelipus rathkii
TATATATATAGTATATATATATAGATATAAGTATATATATATATATAAATTATATATATATTATATATATATATATATATATATATATATATATATATATATATATATATATATATATATATATATATATATATATATATATATCTGAAAAAGAAAAAGAAAAGTAGTAAAAGAACATGTAAATCGAAAACAAGCCCCCCCCCTCATCCCTTATCGTTCCACCCTAGGGCTTCATGAAATTGCGACAGACTCTTACTGTAGTATCTCGTCAATGAGGGGTTCATCACCTGGGTAAGGTCCATAAACATACCCCCTCAGAAAACCCCGCCATTCACTCCAATTTTTCACCTTTCTTCTCGCCTCTGCTATACTCCCATTCCTTTCCTTCAGATATTCATTTACTTGCTCAATCAACTTTTTCTTCGGTCTCCCATCCGTTCGATTCCTATCACACTCTCCACTATACATCCTCTTAACCAACCGACTATCATCCATCCTTTTCACATGACTAAACCATCTCAACGTACTTTCATTTACTCTCTCATTTACTCCTTTCTTCACACCACACAACTCCCTAATGCACTCATTCCTCATTTTATCAATTCTTCTCACAATTAACACGCCCCTAAGATTGCCCATCTGAACACATTGTACCTTGGATCTATACCTCTTATTCCATACCATGGATTCACTACTATGCACTAACACAGGTAACAACATACCCTCATGCAAAACCCTACTACCTTCAGACTTAGTCCTTATACATCCACCAAGGATTTAATTGCACCAGCCACCTTTCTGCCATTCACAACTTTCCTGTTACACTCTGCATCATCCGTTCCCTTTTCATCCAACATGTATCCTAATTATATATATATATATATATATATATATATATATATATATATATATATATATATATATATATATATATATATATATAACCTGTCCCTTGCATCCCCATAACTGGGAGTAGGACGCTCAAATATGCACCGGGATTTCGAGGCATGCATGAGCATTTCTAGGATATATATATATATATATATATATATATATATATATATATATATATATATATATATATATATATATATATATATATATATATATTTTGAAAATCAATAATTAATGTATCTTTATTTTAATAATTTTAGTGTAAATACATTAAATTTTGGGGCAACCTAACCTAACCAAGCAATCTAAATTAACCTAAAATAATATTAACGGAGTCAACTGTTTATAAATGTCATATATATATATATATATATATATATATATATATATATATATATATATATATATATATATATATATATATATATATATATATATATATATATATATATATATATATATATATCAGGCTTAGTTCAAGTACAAGTACTTGTACTTCTGTACTTGGACTTAAGTACATTTTTTGGAGTACTTGTACTTGTACTTTGACTTAAGTACATTTTTTGGATTACTTGTACTTGCACCTCTTGTACTTGAAAATTTGCAAAGTACTTGCAAGTACTTTTGGCATTTTTAACTTTCCAATATATATTTTTTTATATATATAATAAATTAATGATAGCTAAATTAATGATTACAATAATATGTGGTTAAGAGTTCATGATTTAAACAAAACCTCACTTCAGTATTAAAGACTGTTAAAACTTAGATTTTCATTTAAGGTCGGTTTGAGATGCCAAATATACAAGGATTCTAACAACGGAAGATCGGGTTCCTCAGTTTGGGACAATATTCCAAAATTCGTATCCTGTATACGGTCGTTTTCCTGAAAAGAGTGAGCATTTATAGCTGAATAGGGGGATGATGTAAATGGTCTAGAGTTCTAAATGAAATACCTTTATGCTCAGCAATACGTATGGAAAGGCTTCGTATTGTCGTCCTATGTATGTGGCATCGCAGTCACAGCACTTGTAATGATATATTACTAATGAGCATAAAGGTAAAGGAAGTTACCTATACCCAATTTAAAAATATCCAATTTTGTTTTCACTCGAAAATATAAATATAAATTTAAACTGTGGAAAGTTTGTTTTTAAAACTACGTCAGTTTTACGTCAAATTACATAACTCGGTTTCCCCAGAAAAGGCAACCTCATATACAAAATATCCTTAGGAGCTGTTAATTTAGCCTGAGATTTGTCTTTAAATTTTGCTGAAAGTAATTTTCGAAAAGTTGAATCAATTATAAATTCTGGGAACCCATTCTTCAGAAATAATATTTTCAGGAAATCAAGTTCCTTTGTAAAATTAACATAAGATGACGAAATTTTGTATCCCCTGTCAAAAAAAGTTTTAATTAAGTTGATTTAAAAATATGAGGAATGAAAGAATAAAATTTTGCCGTCAATTCAGTAAAAGTATATAAGCGATAGGTATATCGATTTAAAAGTTATAACAAAGCGTTTGTGAGGGTAAAGTTCCGAGGGATTGGAGGAGAGCAATAATAGCACCCTTATATAAGGGTAGGTGGGATAAGGTAACTGTA
>JABUQX010084467.1:35000-60328 GCA_015478945.1 Trachelipus rathkii
TAAGAACCAGAGAAAGTATACCATCAGGGTCGTACACCTTCTTAGTTTTAATCTCAGCGAGAGCAGAAATGACATCATTAGAAATTGCAGTCATGCATAAATGAGATGGACTAAGGGGAAGAAGAAGGAAAAGCTCGACAATTGTCAAGATTGGAATTAATGTCAAAATTTTCAGCAAAGAGTTCAGCTTTAGTAAAATGTAGAATGGCAGTTATGCCATCGGAAAATACCAGACTAGTGAAAGAGAAAGAAACCAGTTAGGGTTTGAAATTTTTTGAAAAGTGTTAGACAAAGTATGAAGAAGAGGAACTAATTTTTAGTGTATGATACTCTTCAAGTCAAGAATACCCTTAACGAAGTTTCAAAATAAGCTAAAGCAAAACAACCACTTGATTGGTACAATGGTACCATATTTCTATTGATGGGGATTTGGTAATTTCGAATGCGAATGAAGAGGTCTTTGCCGCTCTCAAATCTCAATAGGAGACTTGTAACATACATCACTTTTAATCGTTCACACTTCACGAGCACATGAAAATCTTTGTAAATCAGAGGCGACTTTCTGAAGCTGCTACCTTTTATCCCACGAAGTCGCCGCTCTATCTTATACGCTATTCCAAAATACTATCACGCGTCACTGTATGGTTATAGCCTAAACTGATTAATCCAACGTTGTACATTTTCAGCAAAAAGTCATAAATATAAATAAAGATTTTATATATATATATATATATATATATATATATATATATATATATATATATATATTATATATATATATATATATATATATATATATATATATAATATATACTATTCAAATAGAATTTTTGATAGGACTCACCATAGAATTGATTTCAAATATATCATGGTCACTCCTTTGGGAGCCGTGGGGAGTCCTTTACACAAATTTAACAACAACATATATATATATATATATATATATATATATATATATATATATTACTCTATTATATATATATATATATATATATTATATACTCATATATATAATATATATAAATTATATATATATATATATTATATTATATATCTTATATATATATATATATAATATATATATATATATATATATATATATATTATATATATATATATATATATATAATTTTTTATAGAAAAATAAAAGTACAAATATCTACATATATATATATATATATATATATATACATATATACAAAAAAAATATATATATATATATATATATATATATATATATATAAACATTCTTTAGCTTTTAATTTATTTAAAGTTATTAAATTTCCTTATTTATTTCTTAAAAGTTTTTAACAAAAAAGATATATCAGAGTAGTCTAAGTTTCCTTTTTCCTTCTAAAAAAGTGATAAAATTCTTTCCATCCTCATTTGGTTTCCTTTTGAAGCGCTATTCAAATACAAAAACAAAAACCAAAATTAAAATTACTCTCCTCTAACTCCGTCTTCTTCTTTACATTGTGTTTGAATGGTCGGGCTTGACAGAAAGTTTTGCCGGTTTGTTGCCATCGGCTTTCGCTGTTTCGAGTCCACATGAAGTGTTCGTTTTCTCTTGTTCCTCGTTTCCTTTCGACTTCTTGCCATAATCGGAACCACTCCTACAGTTGTAACTGGCGTTTCTCGAACTCCCGCTGGTTTTGGAGCTATCTTTACATGTTGGGTTTTTAATCAGACTTGTGCTTCCCATTTTTTCATAGTCTTTGAAATTTGGACAGGACGATTTGGGTTTATTGGCAATAACATTCTTAAATGGTCCGTCTTTGTAATACCCAGCATTGTAATTCACATTATAAGATCTACTTCCCTGACCACCTCTTTCGCGAGGCTGAGCAATTTGGTCTCTGTACATTGGTGTAGTAAACATTGCATTTGGATTGTAGGAGGAGTAACTATCTGCTCCGTAAGCATAATTGTTATTAGAACTGTAAGTGAATCCATTTTTAGGTACACTATAACTCTTCTGATTTCCTCTTCCTCTCTTGAAATTATTTGCGTATTTTCCATTCTGGTAGTTGAAACTGGGGATGTTCTGAAATTTGGAGCTATTCCCAGATACGTCATTCTTCATTGTATTTCCCCTAGCATTTTTGTTTTGAGCATTTTCGTTAAATTCTCTCTTCTTTTCAGTAGTTTGATTGAAAAATGGCCTATATTCTTTTGGTTTCCTGTAATTGTTGCCTCCGTAAGAGGTCTTATTGTTAGAGTCCTTGTAATAATACTCGTCTCTGTTTGCATCACTGAAGGGTCGATATCGGCGGTAATTTTCGTTACAGTTTGAATTCGGACAGTTGTAAGAATTATCTTCTCTAAACATATCTCTATTCCTGTTTAAACTATTATTATTTCCCTTTATTCCCCTTTTTTGATTGTCCTCATTCGAATTTTGTTGACTGTTAGAAGGGTAATTGTTCTTAGTTTTGGACCAGTACGATTGAGAATTATTTTGTGTTCTTTTACCATATACATCAGGAGAATCTACAAGAAATATAAAGTTATTTAACTTTTGAAACCCCATTCCAGCTTCGAATGTGGGTTTTCTATTCTTTTGATTCGGCTTTCTAGAAGACCATTTATTGTTGCTCTCAAAGTTGACATCGCCTTGGTAACGTCCACCTCGTATGTCAAGAGAATTACTCTTTGCAAGGTATGAAGAAGGTCTTGTATTTCTGCAATTTCCATTATAAGACATTTCTGTTACTCCATTATAAACTGGTTTACATCGAAAAGCTTGATAATTTTGCTGTTGAGGACTCTTTGATACTATCTGCTTATTTGCGGTATCTTTAAAATTACCTTGATTGTTGCTCATGAATTTTTGACCACTTTTCCAAGAACTAAAAGACTGCGGCTCATACCGTGCTGAGTAAAAAGGTTTAGTAGTTGCAGAAAGAAAGCTATTTTGATTGCGATCTGCTATTACACTGTTGCTTGTTGTAGCTTTAGGAATTGATTGTTGCTGCTGCGTCTTGCAATCCATCTTCTTTCGGAGCTTCCTTGAAACTTTTGCGTGTGTTCAATTTAAAATCTCATTCAGAACTAAATAAGAAATTTAATCGATTCAACATTTTTACTATTTTTTTTCCTTCACTACCGTTTTAAATTTTATAATTAAAATTAATATTTTTATCTTCTAATAATAATAATAATAATTAAATTTTAAAACATTAAATACAAAATTATTAAACAAAATACAGGAACTCAACATTTTTAAAAAAAATATGCAATAAAAATTTCATTTATATATTATATATATATATATATATATATATATATATATATATATATATTATATATATATATATATAATATATATAAAAAAATATATTATATATATATATATACTATATATATATATATATATATATATATATATGAGCATGTATATATAAAAGTCTTTAGGATTAATTTCGTTTAGTTAGCTTCACAAATTTTATCTAAAGAGAATGCATGCAGCTTTTGATATATATCATATATATATATATATATATATATATATATATATATATATATATATAATATATATATATATTTCTCAATATTATATATATATATATAATATATATATATATATGTCACCTTCCCCATTTAGGACGGAAAGTTAGGGCTTTAATTTCTGTCAATGAAGCTCACCGAGAAAGGTCCCTGGGTTTTCTCAGACCTACCACAGATACCGTTGACTGATCAGGGCTTTTACGGATACCGGGTACTTTATTCCATTAGTAACAAAGTAACCTACTCATTTACGGCTGAGTTAGTAGAAGTTAATACCCTATTCACACTATAGAAAATTACCCGGGTGAAAATGTGTGCAAGTTTTCATCTCTTGTTCCAAGATATATTCACACGGTTAAGTTATGTTGGATAAGATAACTTTTTATGAAATTCTTGCTAAATTAATTTAATAGTAATAAAAATCATAATAAAAATTTATCGGAAGCTTTTTATAATTAAATCATTCATTTTAGAAATATAACTTTAAAGTTTAAATATTAATTCAAATATTATTTATATTCTGTTAAAGCAGGAGTATTTTCCGCCGAGAAAAACTAATTTTTGAGGAAGAGTAGAAAATGAAGGGATAAACTCTCTCTCTCTCTCTCTCTCTCTCTCTCTTCTCTCTCTTTCCGATCTCTCTCATCTCTCTCCTCTCATCGTCTCTCCTCTCTCTCTGTATATATATATATTATATATATATATATATTCTATATATATATAATATATTAATATATATATATATATTTATATATATATATCTATATACTATTATTTACTGTCTTACTGTCCTCCCCAGGAAGGTCCTGGGTCTTGTAGAAAACCACGACCTGTCAGTCGAGCTCAGCATGCTTTTCCACTCGGCTCTGTCTTCGCACAGTCCTTCTATCTTGTATTTCCTCACTGGCAGGCAGCCTGCACTCATCACGAATCTTGGCAAGACTCATTCCATCTCTTCCTCTGGTCTTCCCTCTGAGTCTTCTTCATCCGCGTCCACTTCCATGTTTCTTCCCAGCCCTGTCTTGCCTACATCCTTTTTCCAATGCCTATCCCATCTGATTTTTGCACATCTATCCCCTCACCATAGGTGTCAACTCCGACTTCCCTTCTGAAACTCTTTCATTCTTATATCTATTAACATAATTGCCTTTCCAATTATTGCTCTAAAGATCTTCATCTCCGTTGCCTGTATCCTACTTTCATGCCATTTGGTAGTACACCACGTCTCTGCTCCATATAGCAATATAGGTGCTAACAACTCCTTCGTAAATCTTCTCTTCCACCTCTACACCCTAATATCTGATCTTTCGTCATGGCTACACAGCCCTGTCCGCTTTTCCCTAACTTCGTTTTATTCACCTAATACTAAACCCTAAAACGTAATGGTGGCGTTGAGAATTTTTCTTCTGCATTAACACGCTCCATCTTCTCGTATATATTCACAGGTATTTGAATTCTTTCACTTTCTTCAAGCCTTTCTCCATTCACCATGATCTCCAACCTTCCTCCCCTCTCTGCTCACCATCATCACTTCAGTTTCTCAGTGTTCATTTATAGCCCCGTTGCTCCAAGTTTTTTCCCCGAAACATCTCATAATTCTCTCCATTCCTTCTCTACTTTCACTCCACACGCCAAATCATCCGCATATGCCATGATGTCTCCTTCTATTTCCATCACCTCTTTAACCTCCTCAATGACTTTATCGATATAAGTTATGAACAATAAGGGCGACAATACGCTTCCCTGTTTCACCCCCCCTTCGCCACCTCAAACCATTTTTCATTTTTATTGGACTTTGCCACTTTGTACATACTCTTCAATGCATCACACAATCCTCTCCCAACTCCATAATTCTTTTCTAACACCCTCCATAATTCATTTCTAGGTACCGTGTCAAAAGCTTTCCTTAAATCAATAAACACTACATAGATCATCCTGTTGTACTCGTAAATTTTCTCTCCAATCTGTCTCAATGTGACATAAGGTCTGTATGTACTCCTACCCTTCCTGTATCCATGCTTTTCCTCTCCTAGTTGTGGTTCGATAATCTCTCTCAGTCTTTTTCTCCAACACTCTTCATATATTTTTGCATATGGTCTATCAAAGAGATCCTCTGTAATTTTTGCACTCTCCGAGTTCCCTTTCTGTTTATACATTGGATTAATAATAGTTTTTCCCAGCTCTCCTGGGACCTCTTTCCTTCTCCCAACACTCATTTAGAAGCACCAATACCTTCTCTTCTCATCACCTTTCCGCCTTCCTTAATCAACTCAACAAACCGCTATTCCATCTTCTCCGGGACGCTTTATCATTTTTCATTTTCTTTATGGCTTTCTCTAGTTCTTCTCTTAGTAATTTCATCCTCCGCATCCTCCTCATCATCTTCTCAAACACCCCTCCTCCTCCAATCTCCTCCTCCTCCTCTCCTTCATTTAGCAGCTCATAAAATTTCCGGTCCATCTATTATTTATTTCCTCTGGTTCCACCAGGGTTTCTCCCACTTTATTCTTACTATTTACTTTGTCTTTTTTTCTGTGTTCTATATGTTTTTGCCAATCCTTAAATATCTTCTTATTTCTGCTGGCATCTTCTGGCTAAGCTCCAACCTCTGGCCATTTCCTGGTGCCTCTTTCTTTGGCATTTCTTTTCACTAATTTCTGCCCTATTTCTGGCCCTCTACATATTCTGCTTGATTGAGAACCGTTTTTCTCTCTCCTTTTTAACCATCCTCTTCTTTATGCGTTCTTTTATCTTCATCACCGCCCCTCTCCCACTCGTTCCACCATCATCTATTCTCTTCTTTGACGTCCTACATATCTTGATCCTAACTCCTCCCCGCTGCCTCCATTATCTTCTCTTGTAGTTCTGCAATAAAATTCTCTTCTCTATCTAGCTGGTCTATTTTCTCTCTTACCCTATTTCTATATGCATTTTTTTACTCTGTTCTTTCAACAGGGACTCCACCTTTACTATCTTTCTCTTGTCTAAAGTATTATTCTTTTTCTGTCTAAATTCTAAGTCATGCCACAACTAAGGTTTTTATCTTCATCGCATCCTCATCCACCTTAACATTCAGTATCATTCTCTTATCTGATACTCATTACAAAATCTATTACCGATTTCTGATCAAACTCTCCGTGTTACTATCCATCTGTCCCTGGTGTATCTATGTGATGCTCTGTGGTGAAAGTATTCATATTTTTAAAACCCTTCCTCACACGAAGTCCAACAGCCTTTCTTCCTCTATATTTCTTTCCTCATCTCCAAAACATCCTATTCCATCTTCCACTTCGCTCCTTCTGCTCCCACCCTTGCGTTAAAATCTCCAATCAGACACATTGCTATTTTCTACTTCTCAAACCTACCCATCTCTCCATCAACTCCAAAAACTCTTCCTTCTCCTCATTTGAATGTCCCTGTTGGGGTGCATATACATGGAACACAGGGTACTTCCTTCTCTTGATTTTGAAGCTGCATACCATAAGTCTTTCATTTATTCTTTCCGCTTTCAGTATAACATGGGCTCATCCTAGGTCCTACTACGAATCCCACTCCATGCTTCCTCCAACCTTCCTCTACTCCACTGTACATTAGGACATATCCTCCTCCCAAATCTCTACTCTCCTCCGCTCCCTTTACTCTCATCTCCGCCATGCCCAGCAGGTCAATCCCATGTCCTGATTTTGTTCAACACACCTCCTCCTCCTTGCCGCTGTAAGTTGCAACGTTCAACGTTGCAAATCTAAATTTTTGGTGTGTAGTCGAATTCGCAGTCCCGTTTTCGTCGCCTAGTTCGTGAAGCCGAAAAATTCTGTCCTTTAAGAGGCTGAAGGGTTCAGGGTATTTGCAAGCAAGGTCATGTCGGCAGCGGCTTGCTGGGCCTGCGTATGGCCTCAACCAGAGCTCCCTTTTGCGCCGAAACGAAGGAGAGAAAAAAATCCTCTCTTCCGCTAACCCAGGCATACACGACGTGGACGCGGAAGTTGGATTTTGTGCCCGCATATCTAATATATATATATAATATAATATATATATATATATATATATATATATATATATATATATATATATATATAATATATTATATATATATTATATAATATAATATATATATTATATTATATTATATATATATTATATATATTTATATATAATATATTATCAGCGGCGGCTTTTCAGCGGTAGGCACGAAGTAAGCAACGCCTACTTTGCCTTTAGTTGAATCCAAAAATATAAAGAGTCCAGCATATATATATATATATATTATATATATTATATATATATGTTTATTTTTTACACTATTTACCTTATTTACTTTTGTTGAGCGCTTTGTGTAACCGAAAGGCGTGCCAAATTTTATCAGGTTTGTGGCTCTTTCATTAGTGCCAAGTGAGATGTTAAGACGGTTATAGTTATGATTTGAGATGAACTGTAAGGTTTTATGTGATCGAATGTTTCGTTATATATTTTCGCATTATACTTGTATGGTAAAGTGTTTGTGATGAGAAGTTGTAGGCCTAATAGTAGCAATAGTTTCGCTGACATTATTTTTTAGTAATTTGTTAAATAGTGAAAAGTTAATTTAGTTGTGAAGCTTTTGAAAGCGGCGATTTCAACAAAAGAAAGGTACTAGGATTATAATAACCAGTCAACATAATTTGGGAAAAAGTGATATCATGTTGTAAAAAGTCGTGGAAGGTGTTTTTGAAGGGAGATTTCATATAATTAGATAAGAAGCTCAATCGCCTAGATAACTATTTAAATAATATTCGCCAAGTATGTTTATAGTCGAAAATTGATTTATTGCATAGTTATATATTTAGAAGGACAATAGTATTTCGCAATCATATTTGTTAAATAATGCGCTGAAAAATACGAATCAAGATTATAACAGAGAATTATGTACTTACGAACAGAGTATGTCAACATATTTGTAGTAGTAAGTATATTTAGAAGAAGGATAGGCTTACGCTAATTATAGTATGTTTACTTAAATATGATAGTCTATGAATGTCGAAGATTCAGATTAGAGGCGGTGAGCGAAAGTAGGCGAATATATATGTAAGATAAAGTATTAAGTTGCATGTTGTTGAAAATTAAGATAATTAAGTTTTTCACAATCTGAAAATGTGTAAAGAATAATTTAATTGTTATGGGTAGTATAGTTAATCAGAACCTGAAGAGAAACACAACAATAATTGAAAATATGCATAAAAAAGTGAGAAGGTCAACTTTCACTTATGATTGTATAAAAATTGTTAAGCGTTAGTCATTGTTTGTTTTTGTCTGTATTTTTGGATTAGATTTTAGAATTACACTAATGGAAACAGACACTTAGTATTTTCAAGAAGATAGCTGGGGGAAAGTTAAAGCTATATGACGGTGAGCTTGGAGAGGAGTTGACGCGTAAACATAACCCGCAGATTTTAAAATGATTTTTATAGCTCCTAGAAAGTTATAGTTCAAATGCTCTGGACAATCTATAGGGAAATATCGTAATCTGTTAAAGAAGGTTCTTAATCTAATAATGGAAAATTTTAAGACGATTAGCGGGGATGAAATGGTCAAATAGCAATAGTAAATAAGATTTTTTATGTTAATAAGAAAGTTATAATTTTTTCACAACTAAAGAAAATATCTGTGGATCAAGTAGACTGCTGAAAAAGCTGCATATGAGAACAATTTGTCGATTTATATGACGATACGTTTACAAGTATGGATAACGAAGATAAATATATTAAAGGATGTATTAAGGGTTAGTCACAGTGTAGTGTTTGAGGAAGTTGGGGTGTTTACTTATTCATATTGAAGATCAGCGTATAAATATTTTCAAGTAGTGGCTGGAAAGTCACTATCCGGGAGTAGAGCGAATAAGAGATAAGCTCAATTAATATGATCAAGTACCAAGTTGGCATAATGGTATGGGAATATATGGATAATCGGGGACTTTTGAGTTCTAATTTTTTAATGCGGAGAGAGAAGGCAAAATAAGGGGAATTTGAGGAGGGATATGTGTATAAACTATCTCAATATAGCACTAATCAGGGTATGTTGCTCAGATCGCTCATACGAATATTGAGACATAATTTGTAGTATAGTAGTAAAAATTTTGATTACTAGACAATGATGAAGGGAATTCATGAAAAATTACGTCAATTGTTCAGCAGATCGACGCCTCAAAACTCATTTACTCCTAATCGACGAATAGTAAATCGAGCGTCAATTTTGACATGCATTTCAATCGAAACACATTTTTTTCAAAATAGCTGAAAATATCCGTTAATTAAGCTCAATTTGTAACGGATTTACCAACTCCAATGGTCAAATGTGATCTTAATAGGCAAAAATCGTAACTTCTATTACCATGATATCCTAAAATTTGATATCATGAGCTCAAGTTAAGAAAAGAGCGTTAATTTTAGAAGTGATTTTCAGAAGATTATTGGCATTTTATACTCCTGAAATGAAATCGAGTAAATCAAACACTTATGAAGTATTAAATTGAGCAAATAACATAGAATCATTGGAATATTTTCATTCTATCAGAACGTCAGTATGAAGGACACTAAAACATTAATAAATTCGGGACATGATTTCTGAGGCTATAAAAAAGTGCAGTATACTAAGAATCACCGATTATTCTTTTCCAAAGTGCGAAAATTTAGATGCGCGAGTTACATAGAGTCGCAAGATGTTAAGAGCGGATGTCCTAGGCACTATATTTTCAAAATTCAGTGAATATGGTAGGAAAAATACGTACTTTTAGCATGAGACATAAACAAACAATTCGTCTTGGTCAATTTAAATAATTCTCTTAAACAGACAAGTTAACTGCCATTTTGTACTTATGTTTGATTAAATAAACAAAAAATAAAATATCTTTTAATTTAAATGTCTGTGTCGTATTTAGATAAATTTAAATATTTTAAAAGTCTATATATCACGTCACATGTGTACGCAAAGATAATATTTAATTTAATAAATTAAATCAGATGTCTTTGTTGAAGTAACAAGTATATATATGCTTCTGTAAATTGTTGAAAGAAGTAGGTGTAAAAATGGCCTTTGATCAGTATTTATATGCTAGTTTAGTTTTATAATAGTGGAAAAGTTTGATGAAAAAAGCGTATGATTGTATTTAGTAAGTTCACCCCTTTAAATATATTAAAACAGGTTGCAACGATATAGTCCCGACATTTAGTAATAAAAAAATATTGAATTTTGTTTAAGAAAAGACGGCCCTTTTAAAAACACTGTACCTATTAATGGAATACTTAGCTCATTGTTGCTTGTGAAAATTGGGTATTTTCAATGAAAACAAATTATTTTGTCACCCATTTTTGTTGATCCACAGTTCAAATAAGCTTTCATATTGACCGATATTTTAAAAGAAGTTCTGAAATGTTAGGAAATAATTGCGACAACAACTCACATTAGGGCTGAAATTATGTTATATTGAATATAATATGAGTAAGAGAAAAAAGCGTAAATTTTAAATGAATTTAATATTTTAATTTATTATTATAATTGTAAAACTAGTAGTATTTCGACATGCTCTATTACTAAACTATTCATAATCTTAGATAACATATCTTGAAGCATTAGCTTACTACACACTTAATAAACTAAATACTTTTTAGAAATTGAGTATTAAGACAAAAGCATTAAGTATTCAAATAAGCATACACCTATATATATAGCTGTATCTTCCTTGTCAAAAACGTATTTATACTATATTTCACTCTTTTTACTAGTTACTTTTTTTATGAATTAAGTCATATCATGAAAACACATTATTTTTTGTTTATTGTCATAATTAGCTGAAAATTAAGAGATCTTTGAAACACTATTCATTTTAAGAGATTTACCTATAATAATACAAAATCGGGATACCGCATATCTCTAGAGAGAATTCGGTGACTTATTTAAGTGAGTGATCATAAATTTTAATAATGTTTGTATAATATTAAGATATAGAAGTACGTGTAATTTTAGATAGTTTATGATCAACATTTAATTATATATATATTACATAGAGTCTTTTTAAATAACTATATACTATAAATATATTATTTGGTATATATATGATATAATGAATTAATCATAATAAAAGCGTATGACCCAATTTTGTTATCGTACATTATATTAAACTCTATTTATTTAACATTAAATTAAAATATATTTCATCATTATTATTACTTAGCTATATTTTGTAATATGTCATCATACATTTTCATTGAATCTAATCAATTTTATATTTTTTCAAAATCTGCTGAAAATATATCTATTATAGTGAGTTAAATTAAACTCTACATATTTATACGCTAGCAATTTACCTGATAAATAATCTATGATAATATGTTCCATCACTCGAAATATTAGATTATTTATAAGAAATCCGGACTTTAGATAAATTATTGTATTAGTATGATTATTTCTTGTTAAATAATACCTAAATTTTAGTTATTAATGTGTTCGAGATACTTTATTTTAAATTATTTAAGCATAATTTTCAAGTTATCTAAATATTAATTTTATAATATTATTTAGGTTATTATATTATCATATTTTATAATATATTATTAATATTATAATAAACAAATTTATTAATTAGAATAATTTCTATTAATAAAGAAACGTCTATTTTATAATGACCTGACTATTTAATATTAAATCTGATTATATTATCTTTAACTTATTTAAAAATATTAGCATTTCATATATTTAAATACCTGTAGAAAATACAGTATACTAAATCGAGAAGGAAATTAAATCCTGGGACGTGATAGAAATAGGCTTTATAAATATTTAAATAATTAGACTTTCTTATAAATTATAAATTCAAACTAATATATATAAAAGATTTGAAAGTCTCATAACTTTAAGAATCTGTCTATTCAACATTCTTTTACGAAATATATTAGTAATAAAAGCTTAAATTTAGTATATGTAAAATATTGATTAGAATCTAATTAAAGTTATTACAAACAAACATAATCAGTAATATTATTATTATCTAATTAATTAATAAAATCAGAATATTTAGCTTTACATTTAAAATATTGTTCAATAAAGTTAACTAGTACAACTATTTATAAAATATATTAATATAAATATTACTCTCTATTATTATAGATTTTCATACTTTTCCTAATATTTTCTCAATGAAAAATAAATATATCAATCTTCATGCAAACAATCTAATATCGCTCATTTTTTCAACTTTCTTTTCTTTAAAACTCAAATACTCTAATTATTTTAGAATTGTACTTATAACTATAATTTTAAAATATTAGTTGAATATAATCAGAAATTAAATGATATAGTATATTGTTAATGACGTCAATCTTGAAAAGCACCATAAAGCAATTAAAAACGACAAAATGAATCATTCAGTAATAATTCGTCATCGTATCGATATATAATGCTTTCGACATTACTTATATGAGTAATACATAATTTGTTTATGATCGTATATATATAAATTATAGCTAAATATGTGAAAATTACATTTTATATAACTCTAATTACGGTCATGATTGTAAGACATGCCTTATTAATTTAATTTATATATAATATAAATTTCTCATAGTTATTCTGCTTTTTGTAGTAAATATGAGCTATTTCAATGATAATACATTGATAATTGATATTTATCATTTATGTCTAGCTAAAAATATACCGAGTTATAATTATTGAAACTCTAAATATTTAAATGTCGTTTACTAAATAATTTCAAAATTTGAATTTATAGAGTAAATACTTACGTTACTTTTAGTAGAAAATTGTCTTTACTAAGCACATGTGATAAATTAATGAATAAGCTTTCACAATCCTATATAGAAGTTCTAATAAATTTTTAAGTAATAAAATAACAGTGCTATTAAAAGTATACATAATAATGTAAAATATTGGGAACGGGGGTAAGAACATAATTATATACGATATATAGTAATTATCAAATAAGAATTACTACAATTATATAAGAACTAATACTTAATTAATTCGTCACACTTTTCTGCTATATTGATATAATTAGGCATATTTTCAAAATTGAAACACCTTTATTTTTATTTTTTACTTCAAATATCTGAAATCTTTTGAAAATGACCCTAGGTACTACAGAAATACTATATAAATAATATAATATTTAAACAATATGTTTGAAAATTTAGTATGTAAAAAATTCATTACGTTATATGAGTTCTATTAATTATTATAAGAAGGTATTTAATGAATAAAGGCGTAAAAACGGTCAGAATTTAATTAAGATTTTATATAATTAAGATAGAAATTCTCAGCTTAGGAATGTAATGAGAATTTATTAGTATATTGTGTAAATAAGATAATAAATAATATTGAATTATCATATTATAAAAATAACGTCTAAGTTTATAGACACTGTAAATCTTATGTATATATAAATTCTAGCATATTATTTTAGCTTTTTAATATATGTATTTATCTAATGAATATAACATAACATATTTTTTTATCTCAAAAAATGTCATCTGAAATATACACTTGGTTCCTTTCTCAAATTTAAGTATTATATCATTTTTAATTTTAATGTAAATATCTAAGCACAAACTAACTTTTAATCTATAGAATCTAATTTCATTATCTAAAACGAGAAAAAATAATAGGGACAGATGAGAACCTTTACAGATGCTCTTACAAGAGTGTTAAAATGTGATTATAAACAAGTAGATATTATGCAAGACAAGGACCTTAAATAAAAACAATGTGATTATACACATAATATTATAAACAAAAGCAAAAAATATATAGTAATAATTTAATATAAATAATATCTGTCACATTAAGAATCTGCATAAGTATTATATAATTTCAATACTACATATACACCTCCTTACTATCAAATTTTACCGCTTTTAAAAATTTAAATTCTAAATATGAGAAACCTACTATTACATATTCTATGCTACTCTATCCTATATTTATACAATAACATATATCAAGTCTTAAAAATACTACCATCTTACAATCTATTCATAGAATATATAACTAAATAGATTCATAAAATGTCTAAAAAATATAGGAAATATATATTACTTACACCCATACATTAGATATCTGAATTATTAATATAATAGAATAATATACTAAGAGAAAGAGCTCCATAATGTTTGAAAGATTTTAAACATTTTATATATTAATAAAAGTAGTCTAGCAACATTTTAATATTGAAATAATTTAATATATATATATATTATATATTGATAAAATAAACAAAATATCTTTCAGAGTTTCATACACGGAAATTATGTATATCTATTGACTTCCTAAATATATTAATAAATTCCTTTTTCTGCTTTTTGATAAATTTGAGCATTTCAATGAAACACATTATTTTCACAAATGCTGAAAATATTACGAGTGAAACTCACCTCATTTAGTTTAGAATTAATCCGAAATTATACTATTTATAAAATGTTGATAATTGTATTGAAAAATCGTATAACTTTTATAAGATTTCTTATAAATTAGTAATAAATATATTTAAGTACGAATAAGCGATAATTTAGAGATTAAATAATTTATTTATATATAAGGAAATGATTGAGGAAAAATAATATAATGAGAATATAGTATAATATATAAAAACTAAATATATGAGAATATTTTAATTTGCTAGCCTCAATTTCTAAAATATATTTGAAATGTTTAATATAAGCTTGAACGTTTAATTTTTTGAAATTCATTTCAATGAAAAACATATATTTATTTCAAATGTCTAGAATATACAATGAGATGAATACTCCTTCTTCAGTTC
The DNA here is from genome assembly GCA_015478945.1 of Trachelipus rathkii. Lineage (NCBI taxonomy): Eukaryota > Metazoa > Arthropoda > Malacostraca > Isopoda > Trachelipodidae > Trachelipus > Trachelipus rathkii. The sequence continues at coordinate 50,305 of JABUQX010084467.1, forward strand.
TGTTTATTAAAAGGATTGCAATGAGTGAAAAATCAGTACAGTACAAATCCCAATTTTTAATAGATGAAGATATAGATTATAAAATTATAGTCCTTTAAAATATTTAAATTTGAATTAAAAATTTTATACCTACAAATTTTAAAAATTTATCGCAATCACAAAGAAATATATTTGTATAAATAATAAACAAATATATATGAAATTTTACCTATTGATAGAAAACATCAATTTAAGACACTAAGAACTATTAATAACTGTAGCTATCTTCTGCCCTTACCCCCTTGCATTTCATGAAACATATTATAAGGTTTCCCATTGCTCATAAAATACAATATCAAAACATATGTCATATTTATAAGATATATATTCAATATCATAATTTTTCAAACTACATTAAAATACTTTAGTAAATAAATTTTAATTATCTGAGATTATAAATTATGCTACACATATAGTATGAAATTTTAACACAATTTCGTGATTTAAGTAAGTTAAAAATATTATGTTATATAATAAATAATGAACATAAGTATGCGCGTTGACGCTTGTCCCAAAAAGTTCGTATTAAGATTCGGAGACCGAAAATAGAACATACTTTAATAGAAGAAGGAAGGAAGAATATTAAATAAATCTTTTCTGCCTTTTTAGAATTGCATTTCAATGAAACTATAATCATATTTTTTTAAATGTGAAAGATATATAGCAAATATTTAAATAAAACTTTATATTTTTAATATTTACCAAATTTATAATAATAGTGAATTATTCTAAAATTATTAATAGAAAAGAAATATTACTTTTCAAAGTATCAATATAATTACTGTACTTGTGAAATTTAAGCAAAAGCGTATATTTTTTATTATAGAATATTAAAAAATTTTATTAAAACAGGTTTTCAAACTTAATGTATTAAATATTATGAGTATATATTAATAAACAAAATTATAGTGTTCTTAATTATCCTATAAATATATATTTATAAGACATATAAGATTTAAGGACTCATAAAACACTATAAATTATATAAAATTGACTTTATCTTTAGTAATGAGTAATTTATTAAAGTTACAATCCTTATTACTATAGTTTATAATGTTGCTTATTTTAGAGTGTCACTAGATACAGATTCCAGTTAAAAAATCACGTTAACATGGAAGGAGTACTACAACCAACTATTTATATATTATATACATTGATAAATTAATATATATAGGAGTAAATAAATACTGAGTACTTTATAATAAATTAGTAAAATATTATTGATAATTAAAATATTAACTGAGAAAGGTAATCTTTTTAGAGAGAATAAATAATTATTTATTATAAAACTATAGGTTATACTAAACTATGAAAAATTTGATGAATATAAAACGAATATTGAAATTTCAATAATAACGTCCAATTTAAACACCTAACTATTAAAATCCTTTCGCTTGAAATTCATTTCAATTGGATCACATTACTTTTCCAAATCTGAAAATATCGTTAAAAACTCATTTTAAGATTTACCAAATAATTCAAATGTTGAAATTAGTGAAAAATCGTGAACTCTTACATTTACATGTTTGTATGTAAATTTAAGCAAAAGCGTTAATTTAGAATTTAAAATTTTTTATTAAAAACAGTTGTTTCTTAAAAATAAGAAATTATTTTGGCATAAATATCAGAACTGAAATACTTGATTTAAAGGAAGTAACCCACGAATTTTACAGTCAACTTCCGATTATCTAGGTCGCAAATTTAGCGTTCTTGCTTTGTGAAATGCTTTTCAATAACACATTATTGATTTTCAAATCGTAAGATAGCGTAAAAACTCAATTAAGATTTACCAAATGAAATTTCTAAATTTGAATTTAGGAAATAAGGAACTTTTAAGATCTATGAATTTGGTTAGTTGTGAGAATTTAAAGCAAAAGCGTAATTTTAAAGTTAAATTTTGTATTAAAACATGTTTTCACAACTAATAATGAAATATTGGTAATAAAAACAAATATGAAATCATTAAATCTCTGTTTAAATACAAGATATAATAAATTCGCTTTTTCTGTTTTTGAAATTGCATTTCAATGAAACACATTAATATTTCAAATGCTAAAAGTACCGTTAAAAACTCAAATTTTAAGATTGACAAATAATTTTAATGTAAAAGAAGGGAAATAATAGGAATCTTCAGATTCAAAATATGAAATGTTAAATCACAGAACAACCAAAATTTTAGAAGTTATAATTTTTTATTAAAACAGGTTTTCACAACTATGAAATAATTTGGTATATAAAAACAAATATTGAAATTTCATTAATAACGTAATTTAAGACACTAACTATTTAATAAATCTCGTTTTCTGCTTTTTGATTGCATTCAATGGAACACATTATTCCAAATGCTGGAAAAATTTTGAGGATTCGGCATATATTTAGGATTTACCATAAATATTTCAAATTTGAAATTTAGGAAAAATCGTACTTTTAAGAGTTCAATTTGTAAGTGAAAATTTAAGCAAAGCGTAATTTTAGATTAAATTTTATTCAATTGTATTTGACAACATTGATATATATTCTGTATATAAAAACAATATTTGAAATTATAAAAAATTACATATTTAGAACCTAAAATATTATTAAATTCGCGTTCTGCTTTTTGAATGCATTCAATAACATTATTTTTCAAATGCTTGAAATACCGTTAAAAATCAATTTTATAATTTACCAAATAATTTCAAAATGTGAATTAGAAATGTACTTTTAAGATCTAAATTTGTAATGTGAAATTAAGCAAAAGCGTAATTAAAGTTAATTTTATTAAAATGCATGTTTCAAACTAATAATATTCAAAATAAAACAGAATATGAAATTTCACATTAAAAAACGTCAATTAAGACACCTAAACTATAAATAAATTCTCTTTTTGCTTTTGAATTGCTTTAATGAAACAATTATATTTTCAAATGCTAAAATGAACCGTTAAAAACTCAATTTTTAATAATTATGCAAATAATTTCAAAGGTGAAATTTTTTGAAAATCTTACTTTTACGATTCTGAATCCAATGTAAGATGTAAGAAAAGCGTAAATTTAGAATAAATTTTTCTCCAACAGGTTTTCAACTAATGAATATTAGTATATAAAAACAATATTGAAATTTCATTAAAAACGTCAATTTAGACCTAAAACTATTATATAAATTCCTTTTCTGCTTTTGAAATTGCATTTCAAAAACATTATTTTTTCAAATGCTGAAAATCCCGTTAAAACTCAATTTTAGAATTACCAAATAATTTCAATGTTGAAATTTAGGCAAAATCGTACACTTGTTAAGAGTTCTAATATCTTGATAATGAAAATTATAAGCAAATAGCGTAATTTTAAGATTAATAATTTTTTATAAAATACATTATAATTTCCTCTAGTATATATATATATTTGAGTATAATATATAATAGTAAATAACATAATATTATTATGAAAATTCAATTAAATATTACATTAAAAAATTTATACATACCAATAAACAATTAATAATAAAATATTAGTAGTAGTATTCAAACTTATTTTAGCAATTAAGTACCATTTCAAAAACACATATATTATTTATCAAATGCTTATAGAATAGTATGAATGTCAAATCTACAATTTTAAGATATTTACAATAATTTCAAAATGTTAAATTTAGAACAAGGGAAATTATTAATTATTTTGGATGTGAGGTAATTAGTATGAAAAATTTAATAGATAAAAGCGTAATTTTAAAGATATTAAAATATTATTTTTAAATTATAAAACATGTATTTACACGAACTATAATTAGAATATATTTGGTGAATTAAAAAAAAATTAATTGAAATACTAAACTAGTATAAATAAAATAAAACTATGTATATATTTTTAAGTGTAGAATGATATGAACCATACGAGATAGTCGAATATTTCATTCTTTCAGTTCAACTGGTCATTAGATAATTATTAGAGATAAATTGAGCTAGATTATTCAAATGATGTATAAAGCAATAGTATATAAATTTATCGCAATAAAGAATGTCATTTTTTATTTCATTAAATAGAAATCGAATAACTTTTACAATATCCTATTAACATTAAAAACAACACTAGGAAAAAGTTAAAACTAATTATCTATCAAGATTGATTTCAATATCTTGAAATATTCTTACATGCTAAAGAAATTAGTATCATTTAAAGAATATTACTATATATAAATTGTGCATTTGTAATGTGATAATGTAAGAAAAAGCGTAATTGTATTGATAGTTTAAATATTTTATATATTTAAAACAGTTTTTACATAATAAACTTAATAAAATTTAGGGATATATAAAAAATCAAATATATTGAATTTCATTAATAAAACGTCACAATTTATTAATAGTACCCACTATAAAGCTCTTTAATAAATTCACTTTCTGTCATTATTTTGAGAAATTGCAGTCTCAATGAAAACAGATTTTAATTTTACAAAACCATAGATTATTACCTGCCCATTCTGAAAAAAAGAAGGTTAATAATAAATTTACTCAATGTTCTCCAACATCAATACAATGAATTCAGTAAACCTTTTTTAATGACTCTAAATTCTTTTTAATATACTATTCCACAATCTCAAAAATTTAACAATTATATAAAGAATTTAAAATTTTATTTATATTAAATAACAAATTTACCAACTATTAGAAATTTGGTATTATATATATAAAATATAAACAAATATTGATATATACAATATTATTATATACATTTAAACTCTATATTATTATACACCAAAATCTCACTATAAACTATCGTCACTTTTCTGTACTTTTTTGAAATTGTACATTCAAATGAGACAGACTTATAATTGTATAGTAATTCTAGAAAGGCATCTGAGACTTAAAAACTCATTTTAACTCCTCAAAATAGATTCTTAAAAGTTGCAGCATAAGAAGTATCAGTACATATTTTCCCTGTGAGGATCTATAAATTGAGTATAAGTCATTATAAAATATTTAAGAAAAAGCACATAATTAGAATGAATCAAAGCGCATTTCATATATAAAAACAGGTTTATCTACGAAAATTGGAATATTTGTACACCGTATAATATATATAACTAAAATATGAATTTATTATAAAAATTTATTTTAGACACCTAAAACTTTAATAAAATTATACTATTTTTTGCATTTTATTAAATAATTGTATTATAATATGCTAAAACTAACATTTATTTATTTTTCAAATGTGAAAATAATAACATAAAAAATCATCAATATTTTTTATACACCTTATTCAAAATATATATTTATAAAGTTGACTACTACTCAGGTGTCAGTACTTTTATAATAGTTCTAATATATATACAATATATATGATAATGTGATAAAAATTAAGAAAGACGTAATTTTAGAAGTTAAAATATTTATTATTAGAAACAGGTATTCAACAACTATAATGAATAATATTTTCGAATATAATATGATAAATAAAAATATTCAAAATTTATCATTAAAAAAGCGTCAATTTATTAGACACCTATAACTATTAATTAATATTTACTTCTCATTTGTGATTAAATAAATATTTTACAATTATCAAGGAACTACATTTATTATTTCAAATGCGAAATTATCGTAAATAAACCAATTTCTGAGAATATTCCAAATAATATTATATTACCAATGTTGAAATTTAGGATCAAAAATTTGTTTTAATTCTAAATATGTATATATATGTGAAAAATTATAAGTTACAAAAATCGATAATTTATTATAGATTATAAATTGTATTATATAAAACAGGTTTTCACAACTAACAATAATATAAATATTATATGAGTATAAATAATAACAAATAATTGAAATTTCATTAACAAAACGTCAATTTAAGACTAACTCATATAAACTATTAATCAATTCGCTATTTTTTCAGCATATTTTGTAAATTTAGTACCATAATTATTCCTACAATATGAAACCAATTAATATTATATATCATAAATGAGTAAAATATACATATATAATAATCTCAATTTATAGAGATTAGTTTAATTTCAAATGATTTAATATAGGAAAAATCGTTGTATCTTATTTAAAGTTGTTATCTTTTATTGAGTAATATGAGAGTATAAAATTTAATAGTAAAATAACGTTAATTTTAAGAAGTTATATAATTTATTTTTTAGATATCAGATTTTTCACAACTAATGAATATTGTATATATATAATAAAAAGCAAATAATTATGAGATAATTATAATACATTAAAAAACGTCAATTATTAAAGTTCACCTAATATATAACTATTTATAAAATATTCTACGCTGATTTCATGCTATTTGAAATATTATATTCTTAGAAGGCTTCAGATTATATTTATCAAAAATCATTAGGAAATAATATTAATAACTATATAGTTGAAGAAACTTCAATAATTTTATAAGTATATATACTAGATAATATAAATTCAAACTGTTATAATAGGTGAATAATTAGTAGAAAAATCCGTGATCTTTTTTTAAGAAGTAACCCTAAAATTATTGGAGAATCTCTAATCGTGAAGAAATTATAAAAGAAATAAAGAGAAATCTTATTTATAATCAAAAATATATATCTGTATTATTTAACAATCATATATTATTTGTATAAACTTTAAAATGCCGGCATGAGCGAGAGAGCTAATTGAGAGCCTGAAAGATATAACAATAACCAATTATCAGCTTTATGAGAAGTTTCAATTAAAATCATACGGATCGAGTATATTGAATGAGTACATACACGTATAAACTTACTTCATAAAATTCCTTTTCTGTTTGAACTTGCATTTCAATGAAGACATTATCATTAATGCAATATTAAATGCTCTTGAAAAATAAGTCCCCTGTCCTAATTGACAATCAAATATAAACACAATGTACACAATATGAACCTATCATAATTTGAAATTAGGCAACAAAAAAGATCTGTACACATTTAAAAGTAGTAATATGAAGTACTAAATGTTGAAGAGTCGTAATAAAAGTCAAATATAACGAATAAATTTTTACGAATTTCACGTCAATTTTTGTCATTAGTAATACCATTGTTGGCACAACGCTATATAGTATACTGTGACTTGTTGATACATAAATAACAAATATTAGGAATTCATTAAAATCCCAAGTCTTCATCAAGCACATTCTGCTCTTTAATACAACTAAATAATAATATCATCGTCTTGTGTGTCTCCTAGCTTATTCTTTCAAAACTCTTGCAGTTATGCAAAATTAGAGACTCACATTATTTCATAAAAATATTATGCTTCGAATAATATACGGTCAAAACCACTCAATATTACTATTTAGATTAACCAAATAATTTCAAATTTGAAAATTTAGGAAAAATCGTACCTTTCGGAAGAGTTCTATATATGAATTAGCTAATATTGGTGAGCAATAATAGTAAGCAAGAAATATATAGGTATTTAGAAGAAAATATCTTTTTATATATAAAACAATCTTTATACTTCCTATATTTTAACATATTCTCTCATTGATATTAACAAATAATATGAATCATAAAATTAAAATTCGTGAATTTAAGAACACCTAAAAAACTATAATAAATCGCATATATATTTCGCATTTATTAATTGCATTTTCATGAAAAAATGCCTCAGTAGATGTTTATATATCTAGAAGAAATTCTGTCCGGTAAAAATACGTGACAATATTATAAATAGGAATTGAGCCTCTATAAATTATATAGTCAGATAGTTTTAATATGTAGACAACGTAAACTTTTAGAGTTACTAAGCAAATTTCTATGTAAACAAGAATAGAAATATGCAGAGCGTACAACTAATCTGTAATTTAGTTAATATTTTTTTATTAAAAGGTTTTCACAACTAATCGAATATACATTATTCTTAAAAAATCACAATAATATATATATAACTTGACATATAAAATAATCCAATTTTAAAAAGAACCACATAATAGCATATTTTTTAGCAGTTTTCCTCCTTGATCTCCTCTTCCACTTACAGGAGTCTGCTCTTACAATAATGAAACATAATTATTAATTTTACTTGTAAGCATAATTGCTCCGTAAATACCGTTAAAGACAGTCGTGTACGACATTATAATAACATTTTAAGGGCGTTAATACCTCTGCCAAGCTGTATATGAATCGGATGAAATTTAATGTAAATATTTTATAGAGAGTAAAGAATACTCTACTTCAATTAATAATAATTTTAGTGTATCTTTATATCGATAGTGAATCATGAGTGAGAAAAAATATTAATTTGAGAAGAGTCTAACATTTTTATTAAAATAAGGTCCATCCCGAAAATTAAACATAATTTGTAATAGAATTAATAGCTGAACCAGTACTAAATAATTTAGAGAAACCCAAGTTTCCAGTTTCACCAGTACCCAATTTAAGATCTAAGACTAATAAAACAATTAATAATAATTAACCTATTCTTATATCTTTTATAAATATGCATTTCAATGATATTTATATTTTCAAAAATGCTAAATGCGGAAATTGTTATATACACGTCGTATATTTAACACTTAATCAAAAATATTATCAATGTTGAAATTTAGAAAATCGAACCCTTTAAAGAACGCTTCTAAATATTGTATAATGTGAAAACTTAAAGATAAAAGCGTAATTTAAGAAGTTTTAAAATTTTTTAATAATAAACATTTTTATCAAAATTAAAATAAATAATTATTTGTATTAATAAAATATATAAAATATGAAATTACAACTATAACGCGTATATATCAATTTAAGCACTAACACCTAATACTATACTTAATATTATTTTTCACATGTCTAACCATTGGTAATTGCATTTCAAGAAACACATTATTTCCTGGGAAATTTTATTGATACCCGCAAAATACTACAAATTTAAGTAATAACCAAATAATTTCGACGAGAGTATATAAACATTATAGATAAAATCGTACTTTTAAGATCTAAATATGTGTGATGTGTAAATTATAATTTGCTATTGGTCTGAAATTTATGGATAAAATTTTTATATAAAACGGTTTTCATAATAGATGTAAATTTTTAGGATATATTTATAAAATACCAATAATATTGTATATATTCATTTATAATAAAATGATCAAATTAAAGACAACCTAATCATATTATATAAATCGTTTTTATTCTGACTATTTGAAAATTTATTTGCAAGAAACACATTAACTTTATATCACAATGTGAATGATAAATTACCGTTAAACTATTCAAAATGTGTTATACCAATATTTCATAATTTTGAAATTATGAAATATCGTAACTTTTAAGAGTTCTATAATATTTGTATAAGTGGAAATAAACAAAAATACGTATTATTTATAAGAATAGTTATATTTAAATTATTTTATATTAATAAATACATTTTCAAAAAGTAATAAATAAATTAATTTAATGGTTATATCATTAAAATAACTAAATTGAAAATCAATGGAACAATTTAAAATGAAGTGATCAAATTATAGATAAATTAACTATATTATTAATCATATATATTATAAATTCCTCTTTTGCTTTTTAAAATTGCATATCAATGAAACGCATTATTTTTTCCATCAATATGCTTGTAAATATATAACGAGTAAAAAAAACTACATTTTAAGAATATTTATAACCTATAATAATTTTCAACTATTTTAGACCCTACACTCTCAAAACTTTTATTAATTGAGTTCTAATTGTAATGATGAAATTATAAAGAATTTTTTAATATTTAAAATAGTTAATATATTTTATTAAAACAGTTTTTATTAAAATAAATAGAAATATTTATTTATATATAATATATGATAAACATAATATTTGATATTTAACAATATATAAATCTATCTAAATTATAGTATCTCACTTAAACTAAATTAATTCACGATTTTCTTCTGTTTGAAAATGTGCATTTCTAATGAAACACTATTTTTTCAAATTCTAAAACAACTTAATACAAATTTGATTAAGAATTAATACAATAATTTTTATAATATGTTCGACATACTTAGGAAAA
>JABUQX010084468.1:0-20000 GCA_015478945.1 Trachelipus rathkii
CTGTCTGTGCTCTCCAAGAAGGTCTTCCTAATCCCCTATATCATAAATTTCATTGAACCTATGAACTTAGCAGTATCGTTTTCATAATTCGCCTTTCACTATATAACTATATATTAGTATAATATATATATATATATACTATATATTATATATATATATATATATATATATATATATAATATATATATATAATATATATATGAATATAGTATATATATAATATATATAATAAATATAATATATATATATGGTGCTCTTGGTTGCTCATTCTGGAAGGTTTCACAGGTATCTTGAACCCCTTGGGTCCTCTTTAAGGAGTGGTCACCACTTGTTATTTTATACTACTTAGCCATTGTATATGCATACATGTATATCATCATGCGTTGCGCATAACATCTTTCTATCTCTGAACGAATTCATGCCCACCGCACAAAATGAACAAAGGAATGTGGGTATTAAAAAAAGTGACTCGTACCATCACTATACCGAACTGGAACTCGACCAACTACCACGTTAAAGGAAAGTGTATAGGACTTAACAGATTGAGCTCGCCTAAATGGCCGTTAATAATTAAATTTTTGGTAAATACATATAAAGGATCTTATACATAGCAAAAATTTTGGAATTAGCTATTCCATTTTAAAAGTTTAGAAAAAGTGCATCTCGATTTTGCATTTGATATATATGCAATTTATATATATATATATATATATAATATATATAACAAAGAAAGAAATGTGTAATATAATAATAATAATTATATATATATAATATAGTATATAATATGATATAATATAATATATATATATATATGATACAGAGAGAGAGAGAGAGAGTAAAATCGCTATCATCCATACACACACATACATATACACACACACACACACTCACACACACACACACACACACACATACCTTTTACTTCAAATAAAAATGAGTCCTGGATGAAAGGATCGTATCCAAGCGTTCGGGACGAAGCCCTTTAAACGACTCATTCACAATTGATGAATTGAGTACTGAGGTCGTGCAGTTACACTCCAAAACCAGGAAAAGCTGAACAATAACATTAAAATTAGAAATCTATTTAGGAAGTTATAACAATAAAAAAAATAATGAAAGAATTAAGAAACAAACATAGAAATAATAAAACAAGTTAAACAAGAAAAAGAATGAGGAAGGAGGAAGGAAGAAGAAGGAGAAAGGAGGAAGACTTGTATTATAGCAATTGAGTGATTGCAATAATACTTTTTGTTTATAAACATTTTTGTTTTTACTAAAATTTTAAGAAATTTTATTAAAAAAGTCGTAGCAAACGAGTGATTGTATGTAGCGGTACATTGCACAGGTGTGGATTCTGTGAGGCATTGAGTTAGTAAACATACACTTAGCACGATTATATATATTTTCAGTGATGTAGAGCACAAATAACATAGTTCAATACTCTAAGAGAGTCTAAAACGCGGTATGAAGATATGTTGAGCCCTATAAACTTATTTTGTCTTAAAAGGAAATTTTATAAAACCTAAAAGATTATTAATTTACATTGACTAGTGCTCTACTATCAGCTTTAATAATTTACACAAAATTATGAAACTTAGCACAGAGACATGTTTAAACGGACATTCTCTAATGCATAACACAAAGGCAACAAATGTAGGCACAACAGAGGTATTACGTTTAAACGTTACCACAACAATTTAGCTCGAGTTCAAATCATTACTCGATTGTTAATGTGTACACAGTCTTTAAACTATTTTAACATTATACATTCTCAAAAACTTCATATGTTTTTCTTTTGTATTTTTACTTTACGGCATATTTTTATAACGTTGGTAAGAAAGTGTGAAATCATAATAATTTAATGTTTAATTAAAGATAATGAACTAATCATTTAATTATTCATTCAATCGTTAACTAAAAATTATTCAAAGTTTATTGTTTTAAAATTATGTTTTAATACTTTAATTTATAAAATATTATTATTTTGGTATATAAACATTGTTGTTAATTTTTATTTATTTGTTTTAATAAATTATTTTAATATCTTTTTATTTATAAAAGTTTATTAAAATTTGTTTTAAACATTTTGTTTTTTACTAAAATGTTTAAGAAATTTTATATTAAAACCATGTATTTTAAACAGGCCCTTAAAGCAGTAAAAACAGTAAATCAATAACGCAAATACGCATAGCAACAGAGGGGGATAATACTCTTTTGTTTAACTCACTGCTTTACTGCTTTAGCTTGCTTTACTGCTTACATCATATTTTAATATATAAATAAGAAATTTTAATAAAAACATGTACTTTAAGAGACCCTAAAAGTGCATAAAAAGTAAAATCAAATAAACGCAATGCATAGCAAAACAGGGAGGGAATAATAGCCTTTGTTTAACTGCTTTACTGCTTTACTGCTTTTACTGCTTAACATCATATTTTAATATATATATGAGATTTTTTTTTTAAAAACATTTTAATGTTTGGTAATTAATCAATTTACATTATATTATCATCCAACTGTTAGTACTAAAACTTTATTTCAAATTTTAAATAATTTGTATTTGTTTTATTATTATTATTATTATTATTATTATTATTATTATTATTATTATTATTATTATTATTATTATTATTATTATTATTATTATTATTATTATTTATTATTTATTAATTATTTTATTAATTATGTATTATTATTAATATTTATTATTATATTAATTATTATATTAATATTATATTATTATTATTATTATTATTATTAATTTTTTAATTATTATATTATTATTATGTTATTATTATATTATTGTTTATTATTTATTAATTATATTATTCTTATTATATTATTATTATTATTATTATGTAAATATTATTATTAATTATTATATATTATTATACCTCCAGTCATTTTACTACACGTGACTATATTATTTATGTTATAATTTTAGAAGCTTATGTATATTTATCTGTATTCCCATCACCCACACACAAACCACGCGCACACAATAGGCATAGGCTACACTACTACACACACATACACACATGCACATACTCACACACAAACACTCACACACATACACACACACATACACATACTCACACACACACACACTCATACGCAAAGACATACACTATTATTCATATTATTATACATCTGTTTAACAAACATTCAATCAATATTTCACTTAAACATATACTCTACGAAGAGATTTTTAATAAGTATTACAAAACATTAGACAATAACGATGTCTAACAGTCATCAGTTTTACCAATTTAAGCTTTATGATTGAAAATAATTTATGATATAACTATTTGTCATTGTAACATAAAGCAGTATCCATCATATACTATAACTATATATATATATATATAGATAAATATATATCACCCATCAATTATATATCATATATATATATATATATATATATATGTGTGTGTGTGTGTGTGTGTGTGTGTGTGTGTGAAAGCATTTTAACTGAAGTGGTATGTATGACTTGATAAAATTTTCAGAATACATATAATCATATGCCCAATACACAATGTATTATGAAAATATACAAAACTACTTTCAAGACATCACTACATTTCATTCTATAGGACTGTAATACTAAATTTGTAATCTAATACTTTTAAATTTGGATGTATTAAATTTAAAAAGATATGGCACAATATAGTTTATATATAAATACTTACATTGAGTAATAATTATTGATTTGGAAAATACTCGATTGGATAGGTTTTAAAATTCGAGATATTTGTAGATCCTAGGCTGAACGCTACTTCAAAGCTGTTAATCCCGTAAGAGCAACGAGGGAATAAGACTGAAAGCGTCTGATGGATATTCACTTCGTATAACATCAATCACAGGTTCTATAGGTGTCATGACCAATTACGATACCACTGGTAGCTAATCGGTCTCAATTCCAACCTAGAAAGGACTAAAGAATTATTCACTAATTTATAGCATATTACACTGCATGAAGCCAACGCGTTAGCCGAGTCAGGATCCTAGAGGAGCTAAGTGGCGCCCGACGCGCAACGCGAAACCGATCGCGTGAGTCCGCCGGCGTAATATTACTGCGCGCACGCGAAAATATTTTCTATATGATATGTTGTTGTAAACTTTCACTAGTTCGAGTTTCACTTTCACTATAACCCTGTTTCTATATCACGATTCAAACTTCATTTTATTTTCTTACTTAACATTTTTCAAATTTATTTATAGAAAAATCATTTTCATTAATAAAGTTTCTTGAAAAACGTTTAGTTTACGAAAGAACATTTTGTTTCACAGAAAACAATGTTTTAGAAAACCTAAAGTTAGTAAAGCAATTAGCAACAAAGTGGATCCTTTCCCTAGTCCTATCTGCTGTATGTCTTTAAGATCTTAGTACTCTAAGGTTTGTAAAACAAGTTTTTACAGACCCTAAACCTGCAACTCTTTATGAGGTAGAGATATTGTATTCGAAGAGAACCCATTACCATCCCTCTTTAATGTCTTTACGAATTAAAGAAGGTATGTCTATAGAATCATAATTATAGAAACTAAAAATTGTAACTCAATAAAGTAATAGAGCAATTAGCCCTGATATAGTTATCTCACACACCTTGATATACGATTTAACTTTACTGATTTAATGTTTTAGACATATGGTTTACTGATACAACGCCTATTTTATCAGCCTTTTTGTATATTATATATATATATATATATATATATATATATATATATAAATATATATATAATATATTATATATAATATATATAGTATGATATATATATATTATAGTGATAATCATTCTTTATGTCAGATTATAGAAAAGATTGTTACTCTAAAATAATATTACATAATTACTGTTATAAGTAAAAAAATAGCAATAGGCTTGTAACTGTATAGTATGAAGTATATTATATATAATAATATATGATATATTATATATATATATATATATATATATATATATAATATAAATATATTATATAATATATTATATATAATATTTCTTTATTGTACAGATAAAGAAAAGATTGGTTTACGTCTAAAATAAGTATTACATAATTTACTATTTTAGTAAAATAGGCATAGCTTGAACGCTCATAAATAAACTTCCCTTCCATACGCGATCCATGATTTTCTCTGTATGGACTTCCAGTATAAATATCATATTATTATACTTCAAATATATATCAAGGTATGTAAGGTCGTGCCCTCTCATCTACAACAGTCGATGTATGCAATCAGCAACCATAACAACTTAGAATGATTTTTAATAAAATACGTTTATCAAGATTTTAAAATAAGTTACCACCATTGAATATATGTTATACGATCCGTAAATATACATTGAACCGGTACGTAAACATTATTCGCAATGTATGGATCTGTGTATAATCGATATCATCCTTTAGGATGTATGCCTTATCGCATTGAAATACTTCGCTCCATATTTTCGCGTGCGCGCAGTAATATTACGCCGACGGACTCACGCTTGCGGTCGCGCTCGCGTTAGGCTTCATGTGATCTGCTATAAATCTAGTGAAATTAAATTATTATTCTATTCCTAGTTGAAAATTCAACCATTAGCTATGCATCGTAATTGGGCCAACACCTTAATAGAACCATTATTGATGTTGTTATGCGAAGTGAAATATCCACTCAGACGTTCAGTCTTGTTCCTGTGCTCTTAGGATTAACAGCTTTGAGTAGCGTTCGCTAGATCATACAATATCTCGTAAATTTAAAATGAACTCTATCCAAGTGCGAGTATTTTCCAAATCAAGTAATTATTCTCAATGTAAAGTTATTATAAATATATGGCCATATCTTGCTCAGTAATTAATAAGTTATTTTTAAAGTAATTAATTACATTTCCATGTAATAATAAAGGATAAATGAAATGTAGTGATGTCTTGAAAGTAGTTTGTAATTTTTTTTTACAACATGTGTATTGGCTGAATTATAGGTGTATTCTGAAAATTTAATCAAGTCATACATACCACTTCAGTTAAAATGCTTTCACACACACACACAACACACACAACCACACCCAACAATATATATAATATATATTTATATATATATATAATAATATATAGAATATATATAAATATAATATATAATTATATAATATTATATATATATATATATATAATATATTATAACAACCGCAAGCAACGTGATGGATACTGCTTTATGTTACAATGACAAATAGTTATATCATAAAATTATTTTCAATCATAAAGCTTAAATTGGTAAAAAACTGGAATGTACTGTTAGACATCGTTTAATTGGTCCTTTGTAATACTTATCAAAAACCTCCAATTAGAGTATATGTGTCGTTTCAAAATAATTTGAAAGCACGTTTGGTAAAAGATGCCATCATTAATAGATAATAGTAACATGCCTTGCGTATTGTTGTGTGTGTGTGATGTGTGTGTGTGTGTATGTGTGTGAGTGTTTGTGTGTGAGTATGTGCATGTGTGTGTGAGTGTGTGTGTGTGTGTGTGTGTGTGTCTGTGTGAATGAAGTAAAATACCTAAAGGTTTAAAATAAATAATAAATAATAGTCACGTAAGTAAAATGAACTGAGGCTATAAATAATAGACAATAATAATAAAATAATGAATAATTGAATGAATAATATAAAAAAAAATAACAAAAAGTATTTATAATAATAATAATAATAAAAATAAATTATAAAAATCAAAATTAAAAATAAAAAAATAAAGAAAATAAAAATAAAAATAAAAAAAAAAAAAAAATAAAAATAAAAATATAATAATAATAATAATAAATAATAATAATAATAATAATAATAATAATAATAATAATAATAATAATAATAATAATAATAATAATAATAATAATAATAATAATAATTATAAAATTAATAATAATTAATAAAATAATAATAATAATCAATAATATAATAATAATAATAAAATAATAATAATATATAATAATAATATATATATAATAATAAAAACAATAATAATAATAATAATAATAATTATAGATAATTAAAATAATAATTATAATAAATATAATTTATATAATTATAATATTATAATAATAATAATAAAAAATAATAATAATAATAAAATAATAAATTAATAATAATAATAATAATAATAATAATATATAATAATAATAATAAATAAAGTATATAATAATAATAACAATAACAATAACAATAACAATAACCAAAATAATAATAATAATATAATAATAAATAATAAATATAATAATAATATGATAATAATAATAATAATAATAAAACAAATAACAAATTAATTAAAAAACTTTGGAAATAATTAGTTAACAAGTGGATGAAAAATGAAAAGAAATGATGAATGAAAAACTTAAAGTGTTAAAGTAAAGGAATCTCCTCAATGATATATTTAAAATAATGTAAGCCAGTAAAGCAGTAAAGCAAGAAAAACCCAAGCCAATACCTCGTCCCTATTGTCTGCGCGATTTGCATGTTATTGATTTTACTATTAAATGGTCAATGGTGTATGAATATAGCAGTATTTATTATGAAATTCTCTCATTCTATATTTTAATATGATATAAAGCAAGTTAAAGCAGTAAAGCATAAAACAAAAAGAGTATTATCCCCCTCTGTTGCTATGCATTTGCGCTATTGATTTACTCTGTACTGCTCGGGGCTTGTAGATAAGATTTATCAAATAAAAATTTCTTAAAATTTTAGTAAAAACAAATGTTTATACACACTAAACAACTAAAATTTAAAATAAATAGAAAAGTATTAAAATAACTTAGAAAAGAGACTAAAAGAAAATATCAAAATGGTGAAACAAATAATTAAAATTTTATAAATTAAGAGATATTTAAATATAATTTAAAAATAAAAAAACTTTGATATAGTTAGTTAACACTTAATGAATAATGTAAATGATTAGTTAATTACTTTAATTTAAAACATAAAATTAGTATGTTTTATACTCTATTACAGCGTTAAAAATATGAACGTAAGTAAAAATTACAAAAGAAATACAATGAAGTTTAAAATGTAATGTAAAATAAGTTAGACTGGCACACATTAAACAATCGAGTACATGATTTTAAACTCGAGTACATAGTTGGGCAACCGTTTAACGTAAATACCTGCTGTAGTGCTACATTGTTGCCTTTGTGTAATTTATTGAAGAGAATGTCGTTTAATACCTGTGCGAAAGTTCAATATATTTGTGGTAATATAAATGCTGAGTTAGAGCAATAAGTCATGTAATTAATAACTTTAGGTTTTAAAAATTCCCCTTTTTAAAAGACCAAATCTATCGTTTTAGGTCAACCATATCTCATACGGTTCTTAGACTCCTTTGAAGATATGAAACATGTTTTTGTCTCTACTCAACTGAAAGTAAAATAATATTCGTCTAAATGTTTGTTAAAAATTCATTGCTTCACAGTAATCCACACCTGTGCAACTGTACCGCTACATACAATCACTCGTTTGCTACGACTTTTTTAATAAAATTCCTAAAATTAGTAAAAAACAAAAATGGTTTATAACAAATAAGTAATTTTTGCAATCACTCAATGCTATAAATAAAGTCTTCCCCTTTCCTCCTTCTTCTTCCCATCCTCCTTCCTTCATTCTTTTCTTCCCCTTCTTCTTACCCAATCGTGTTTTTCTTAATTCTCATTATTTTTTTATGTTATAACTTCCTAAATAGATTTCTAATTTTTATTATTGCTCAGCTTTTCATGGTTTTGGAGTGTAACTGCACGACCTCAATACTCAATTCATCAATTGTGAATGAGTCGTTTATAGGGCTTCGTCCCGAACGCTCCTCTGGATCCGATCCTTCATCCAGGACTCATTATTTATTTAATTAAAAGGGTGTGTGTGTTGGTTGGGTGTGTAATATGTGTATAATGTTAGTGTGGTGTATGGATGACAAGCGATTTACTCTCTCTCCGTTGTACATAAGATATATATATATATATATATATATATATATATAATATATATATATATATATATATATATATATAATATATATAATATATGTTATTATATAAATATAATATATATATATTTAATAATATATATATATATATAATATAAATATATATAATAAATATATATATATATATATATATATATATATATATAATAAATACATATAATTTTCAAATATTATTATATATATTGCGAAAGTTATATATATATATATATATATATATATATATATATATATATGATCTGAGGTTATTACTCAGACCAATTAAATAAGTAATTAATAATTGGATGATGGAGTGAAAAGGTTTTTTCTGCTTTTGAAGTTTATTAATTGTGCACGTGAAATAATAATATGACAGATGATATAATCAATTTTGTAATCACAATGGTCAGAAAGTACTTAATTATGGAATAGACAAAGTTAATTGGATATAATAATAATGACACGGCAAACTGTCGGCTTTGTTGGCCCCTATGCTACCTGACTAATACGTCTGCCTCTCTCGGCATCTAAAATCACAATCCTCTTTCGGCTGGGGCCACTTAGGGCGGCTTCCAAAAGCTCTCCCCAAACCGTTACAAGTTTTGAATCTTTTAACCCTAAAATGTAGGCATTGTTAGGCATTTGTATGCCTCCAGTGATTTTCCACTTGTATTTCAAGGAGTTTGAGAGCTTCATTCCCCTCCTTATATAGGGGAAATATAGCACCTAGGTGCCCCTCCCTCTCTCCTTAGTTTTGCATCTGGTAAACGAACGTTTACCAGATCAAAGTGGTGTCCCTGGAGTATAGCTCAAACAAATTGGAACAGCAAATGGAAGAGAGCTTCCATTTGAGATAATTTCAATATGTTTGATAGTTAGCCACACAGAATGCCTTCCTTAATTCTATTACAAACAATCTCAAGGATAGAGGAAGGAAGATAGGTGGAAAAACTACTTGAGGAGGGTAAATTACAACTACTAAATATTATTATCAATACTTTGTGTACACAATCTTTGCACTTGCAAAATTTCTAATTACATACCCTTTGACCGAATTACCTGTAAAAGAAAAGATTAGTAAGAGGTTTTCTTTCTATGATTTCTTTCTCTCACAATTTTATTATTTTTATTTCTCTGCTATTTTCTACTCTGATCGGCCTCCGCTAAATGGTAATAGATCTTTATGTTTCTTAAATTCTCTGCTACCGGCTGACCATTTTTTAAGATATAAACTGTATTATTAGTGAAACGTAACACCTTATAGGGCCCCTGGTACTTTTGTTCGAGCTTGCCTAAATTATATTGCTTGTTTCTTACAAGGACTAGCTTGGCTTCCTTCAAATTTTTAGGAACGAACACGGATCGGTTCTTCAAAGTGGCTCTCGGTGCCAACGGCTGAGCAAACAACCCTGCTAACTTGTTTAAATATTTATCATAACACATAGCTTCTCCAGGTCTCTCTGTGTCTACTAATCTTCCCGGTATATTCACGTTTTGGCCAAAGAGCACCTGAGACGCTGTGATACCATTTTCATTTAGTGGGGACGTTCGTATTGCAAAGAGCGCAAACGGCAGGACTGATACCCAATCGTGATGTTTGAACTCATTTTCGCTTAACATGCAACGAAGGCTGCTTAATAAAACTCGATGCCTATTTTCAAGATTTCCGTTGACTTGTGGGCTTCCCACTGTGGTGCAGATATGTTCTGCCCCAATCATCTTACAGACCTCTTCAAACAGATGAGCTTTAAAGCATCCTCCATTGTCACTGAGGATTTTGTCAGGCACTCCAGTGAAAGGAAGAATCTCATACAATAAGACTTTAATGACACTTTCAGCATTCATCTCCTTTAAAGGGATGGCAAAAAGATAACTGCTGTACCTATCGATGGCAGTAAACAAATATTTATACCCCCGGCAGGGGGTCATCTTAAGAATGTCAATTTGCAACATTTCAAACTTATAGGTCACCTCTTTGAACTGGCCATAATTAGGACTAATAGTGCGAGCGCTTTTGTTTATTTGGCATTCATTACAAGCTCTAACGATCTCTTTAACCCGCGAGTGAATCTTTTCAAATACAAACTCCGACTTCACTGCAATTTCCGTTCTCTTAATCCCGAGGTGACCTTGCAAGTGCAACGTCCTTACCACTTCCGGTACGCAGGTCTCGGGCAAAATGACACGCGAATACCCCATTGATACATCCACAAAAATCTTTAAAATTTCTTTATTAAACCAGAATTGCTGTTCGACCATTTTCAACCCACTTTTTTCTCGGTTATTGATTAATGACTTTATAAATGTATCTTCTTTTTGCTTTTCGCTTATGTTTTTGTAATCAATACTTTTTAAGAATCTATCTATCACTAGCTTATTTCGTTTATTGCATTCTGAAATCAAATTTACTGTTAATTCTTCTAATATTTCTCTATTCTCTCTTTTATCATCCTTTTCCTTTTCTCTTTCATACCTGGATAGTAAATTCCTTTCTAAAGGACACGTGTCTCGGGTAACATATGCGGTTGGTTAAAGGTCTGCGTGGGTTGTATACTATTTTCTACAACTTTACGGCAACTATTTTTATGGCCTTCCCTTATAGTATTATTTGTAAAATTTAAATGGCCTATGAATGAACCTTTGTCAAGTGTTTCTTCACTCTCTTTTTTGTTTGTTTGTTCGTCCGCTATTTGGAAATTTTTGTTATTTTTAATGATATATTCATTGAGCGGGTTGTCTTTTAGAGTAATTAATTTAAACAGAACATTATAAGAGCTTAATAAAGTAAGTTGACGGACTTGTTTGGCGTTTTGGTTTAAAACATCATTGGTTTTGTTATATAAAGTAATTAATTCTTTTATATGAGTGAATACAGTGATCTTTCTTCCACTCAATAAATATCCGAACTTATTAAACATTTTTGTAAGTATTAACAGTTGTTTATTTATCTCATATATCTTTTTTCAATAGCCGACTGGGTGGATGAATAGAAAGCATAAGGGCGGCTGTCTTGTCATCTCCAAGAATAACTCCGGATAAAGCGTTTGAAGAGGCATGAATAAATATTTTTATGGGGGTTGAAGTACCGGGGTAGGCTAATAGGCATGAATTTTTTATAGCGTTTTGAACAGCGCTAAAAGCCTTCTCCGACTTTTCGTTCCACAATATTTTCTTTCTGGAGTAAGATTTTCCTTTTAAATAGTCTGTTAATGGACCCATTAAATCTGCTAGGCAAGGTAGCATTATTCTGTAAAACGAAAGTTTTCCAATTAATCCTCTCATCTCCCTAATAGTATGCGGTTTTTTATAAGTTACTATCTCAGCGACTTTCTCTGGATTCGCTCTAACACCTTCAGCGCTTATTATGAAGCCTAAATATTCTACTTCAGAAACTCCAAATCTGCTCTTTTTTTCATTAACACTGATAGATAAGTAATTTAATCTTTTTAAAACAGTCTCCACGAGTCTTTCATGCTCTTCAGCTGTGTTTGTGAACAGTAAAATATCGTCAATATATACGTGACAATTTTTTAAGTCAGACAATAATATATTCACCATTCTTTGAAATGCTGCAGGCGAGTTTATAAATCCCATTGGCAGAGAGGTGTATAAGAACGTTCCCAGATTACTCGTGATTGCAAAGTACTTCTGGCAATCAGGATGCAATGGCAGGTTATAGAAGCCATTTGTCAAGTCTATCTTGCTGAAATACCGAGCACCTTTGAGTGCGAAAATAGCATCGTAAATATTTGGAAGACCGAATATATCCACCTCTGTTCTTTTGTTAAGTTCTCTAAAATCTGTCACTAGTCTAACTCTCCCCCCCCCTTTATCTAAAACACTAAACGGTGCTGACCAAGTGGCATTTGCTCTTTTCAACACACCTGCCGCGACTAATTGATTTAATTCCTTCTTTGTAGCATCGTAAAGTTTGTGTGGAATCCTACGGCCAGGTAACCTTATAGGCGTGCCTTTTATGGTCGGCTTGTATGGGTACGCACAGGCCAACTCCCTCAATATCGTTTCGGGTATATCTCCCACTTTTTTCCCTCCCCCAATTCTGTCTCCAGTTCACTTCCTTCTCTCTTATCCCCCATACTTAGAAAATATTTCCGCCATTTTTTCGTTTAATTTTTAAAGAACATTCTCATCTAATATCGGGTTTAAAATAATGTTTTATACTTATATAAAATTTCATTAAGAGGAAAGAGTGGGCTAAAAGGCAAAGAGGTGAGAGTTTTAGGGGAGATTCAATGCTAAAGATCATGGGAAGTGGCGTTTAATTTTAAAGGAAAGATCCGAGGGAATAGACGGGACCTTAATAAACGGTATACATATTGGTAATCGGTTATAGATACAATAAATGAGTACATCGTTCTATATCAGACCAATACGCACACAAATATTATTCTAAAAGTGATACCATAATATTGTTTAATATCTATAACAATCTGCTATATTACAATTTGTGTTATTATATTTTATTCAAACCAAATGTCTAAACTATATTAAATATAACGTAAACATTGATTTTGGTGCCGTTGGCGGCTAAAATGTGGCCCATGGGTCGTTTCGACCTATGAATGGGGCTAGCACCGATCAGGTCGATCTCGGACCCGCTATCTAAAATGTAAAATTTATTATCAATTCTATTCAATACTTTATATAATTTAGAGCCAGCTACATCACCTTTAGAGAGAGGAGTGTTATTTGTTCTTTCTTGGACGGCTGAGATAATTGGTTCTCTGCACAAATTAGAATTCAAACATATACCACCCGTCTCTCTAAAAGCTTCGCATTCTGCGCTCGATGATAATACCTTCCGATCATTCTCATATCCGTTACTCAAATAATTATTAAAGAAAGTATAACCGACATGCATATTAGAATTATAATTACATAATACCTGATTATTAATCTCTCTCATATTTTTATTATTTAATATATGGGCTATGGCAAGTTGATCTTTTTTTATTTCATTTTCAATATCAGTTTCGCTTATATGGCAATCGCTTTCGGGTTTTTCAACCTCACAGGTATTTACAATAGAAATATTTTTGTTATTTATTTTACATGGAATCTCACTATTATATAACCTTTCATTTTTATTATTAACAGAATTAAAGTTCACATCATTCATTTTATTATTACTATTATTATTATTATTATTATTATTATTATATTTTCATTATTTTTTAATATTTGCAACATTTTTATATTATTGTTATCAATTATACTAGTTTTAATATTGCCATAGCTTGTTTCAAGCATTAAATTTGAAAATACTTACATAATTATTAGAACGATATACTGTTTTACCTCGATCTACTTTCTTGTCGCGGCCATCTAGATGAGATGATGACCCAGATTTCAGTTTCCCTGAGTGGTGGTTGTATGATGGGGGTTGGCAGCAGCCCCCCCCTCGTGAGGGTATACCAGAGTATAAAGCGGGCATTCTTCAGACTCACATTTGTAAGCTTTGAACCAATGCTTCTTATGATAGAAACATACATTATTATAGCCATCATTATTCTGTTGTGAAGCATAGTTCTCATATCTACGTCTAGGCTGGCTCCTACCCCTCCTTGAGTTGTGGCTGCCAGCAGTCTGAAGATGGCTGCCAGCCAGTAGAAGGTGGCTGTCTCTGCGCTAGTTGGCTGAGTGAGTCGGCCACGCTTTTGGCTGTGTCCAATATGTTTTGTAATTGAGTCAAAATCTTCTGCTGAGTCTCCGCTTGTTCCTTTCTTGAGTCGCGTTCATGTGAGTAACTTCGTGAGCGGTTATTTTGGTTCGAATTGGTCTCCTCTGAAAGCTGATTCACATTTCCCCAGTAGGGGGGATCTCTCCCATATTGGGGCATCGGTTGGAAATTTTTATGTACAAAGTTCTTAAAAAGATCGTCGGCCACCACCACAAGTTTATTGATGTCATTATCTTGAGCTAAGGAATACAGACTCATCTGGACCTGAGGCGGCATCTCATTAAGGAAGAGCTCTTGTGCGAATTTCGGATTGTTTTCTACGAGTAACTCAAAGTTCTTCCGTCCCAACACCTCTTTCACACGGTTGAGATAATGACTTGGCAATTCTGTCTTTTCCATCCCCTTTTTGAAGACATCCCTCACCCGCTGTCTCAGTGCCGGTAAGTATGTTTCCTCTATGCGACCCATTAGTTCTTCATACGCATTGTCTCTTAATGGGAACTGTAATGTAGACACAAGACTGTTGGGGAGTATGGAGGCTAAAAGTCGGACTTTCTCAGAACCCTCATTAATTCCGTTAAGTTTAAATACCGCGTTGGTCGCAGACAACCAACTAACGATATCATAGCCATCGAAGGCGGGAAGTTGGTGGGATGAAAGAGAGCTTTTGTTTCTTCGCCCCTTTCCGAATGAACGTCTTCTTATATGTACGGGCGACTTAGGTCTATTTCTTTGAGGCGTACATTCACGTTCACTTTCTGAACTCGTAGATGATTCTTCCACTAAAGATGGTGAGGCTGATTTTGGGGGTGAGGGAGATTTCTTCGCTCGTTGTCCTTTAGGGGAGGTAGGCTTTCCTCTCCCCACTCTGAGACTTGGCGCGGTTTTCTTATTAGCCCCCATGGAGGTTACATTTCACATACACGAGTGTTTTTTTTTTTTTTTTTTTTTTTTTTTTAAGCGTTTAAGGAAAAAAACTCTCACAGCGTTTGTTGCTATGGGTAAAAGTTCGTTATTTGAAGCTTTCAAAATTCCTTTTTCTCTTTTTTTTTTTTTTTTTTTTTCTAAAATACTTACATTCTTTCCTTCAAGCAGTAATTATTATAATTATTATTATCAGATATCACTTTCCACAGTTATTATTTAAATGCACGAACACAGGTTAATTTTTGATAGCACTATCACAAATTTCACAGTTTATTCAAATTAGCTTCTTTTTTTCAACACCCGTTTTTCCACTGTTCAAGAAGGGATTTTTAATTATAGATATTAATAATAATGAATGTAAGGTCACTATGGGCTGTCGCCAGATTATGATCTGAGGTTCATTAAATAATTAGTAAGTAATTAATAATTAGATGATGGAGTAAAAAAGGGTTTTTTCTGCTTTGAAGTTTATTAATGGTGCAAGTAAATAATAATAATGACAGATGATATACATCAATTTTGTAACAAATTGTCAAAAGTACTTAATTAGGAATGAGACAATTAATTGGATATAATATTAATGACACGGCAAACTGCCCGCTTGTGGCCCTAATGCTACCTACTAATCGTCTGCCTCTCTCGGCATCTAAAATCACAATCCTCTTTCGGCTGGGGCCACTTAGGGCGGCTTCCAAAAGCTCTCCCCAAACCGTTACAAGTTTTGAATCTTTTAACCCTAAAATGTAGGCATTGTTAGGCATTTGTATGCCTCCAGTGATTTTCCACTTGTATTTCAAGGAGTTTGAGAGCTTCATTCCCCTCCTTATATAGGGGAAATATAGCACCTAGGTGCCCCTCCCTCTCCCTTAGTTTGCATCTGGGTAAACGACCGTTACGCAAGATCATATAATATTATATATATATATATTTATATATATATATAATATCTAATAATATATATATATATATTATATATATATAATATATATATATATATATATATAGATATATATATATTTAAAATATATATATATATAATATCTAAATATATTGAAATATATATAAGTTGCAAATATTATAAAAATGCAAAATCGAAGATGCACTTTTTCTAAATACTTTTAATGATGGAAATAGGCTAATTCCAAAATTTTGCTATGTATAAGATCCTTTATATGTATTTACCAAAAATTTAATTATTATACGGCCATATTAGGCGAGCTCAATCTGTTAAGTCCTATACACTTCCTTAAGGTCAGGTCCGATGTTCCAAGTTCGTTAGTGACTGTGGAGGTCACTTACTTTAATACCACAATCAATTGTTCATTCTTGTGGTGGGATGGATTCGCTTCAGAAATAGAAGATGTTATTCTGCAAACGCAATGATGCATATAATCTTGTATGCAATATAGCAATGCATAACAATGTAGTAGAAGTATAAAATGACATAGTGGTGACCACTCCTTAAAGAGGACCCAAGGGGTTCGGGTCTGGATACCTGTGAAACCTTCCAGAAGAGCACAAGAAGCAACTATATATATATATAATATATATATATATATATATATATATATAATATATATAATATTATATATATATATTATATATATATATATATTATAGTGAAAAAGGCGAATTTGAAAATATACTGCTAAGTTCATAGTTTCATTTGAAATCTAGGTATAGGCGGATTAGAAGACCTTCTGGAGAAAGCACAGACAGATTAATGCAGTCACGGAATGGAAACGGGTATAGAGATATGGTGAATGGAGAGTCACGGATAACGGAAAGGGGTAGGAGAGATGGACTGGGATGGTGAGGGTGTGTGTGTGTGTATAAGGGTGAGTGTATGTGTCTATGGATGCATTCGTGGATATGAAGAAAAATACAATTCATGACCTACGTGAAATAAACGAAATATTTCGTGATTAAAAAGGACCATGAAGGTAGATGAGTAATAGAAAAAACGAGGATGCGAAACAGCGAAAAAAACGGTCCGGCGTGGTGTGGCGCGGTTCGGCGCGGTTCGACAGGGCCTTGCGGTTAAGCGAAAACGCGTTGGTGAACTCCGAAAACCCCCCTTAAGGGGGAAAATCCGCAAAAAAAAGGGCTCAGGAAGGTAGCTGAGTATAAAAAAAAATATATGCCTGTATTGACAAGGTGACAAATCTAACATCCAACATCCTAAAAAACATCCATGAACGTAGCTGTATTAAAAAGTCGCTAAAAATATATATAAAAAGCTAAAAAAGTGCCAGAAATATAACAAAAAAAGCTAAAAAAAGACAGAAATATAACAAAAATGCTAAAAAAGTGCTTGAAATATAAGAAAAATACCAAAAAATGATGGAAATATAAGAAAAATGCTAAAATATATATATATATATATATCAACAGGTTGCCAGATTTAGCTGAAAATCCAGATTTAGCTACAAATCTGGCCACCCTCCAACATGTGTAACCTTACTACTGTGTTGGTTGCATGTTGGGAATAGATAAGAAGGTAACAGCCGCAGTAGTAGTACGGAAGCTGAACGAGTAGCAAAGGAATTAAAAAGAAGAGAAAAGAAACTTTCGACCATTACAGTTTCAGGTTAGAGAAGCTATGTAATTCAATTTTAAATAACAAATTTTTTTTAAAACAATTTTCGCTTACTGTAAACCTTATTTTACTTACATATCATATTTCACACCGCTATTGTCTGTGATAATATCGAGTAATCGTAGTTTGATATGTATATTTCAAATTGTAATTATTTGTTATCCTCATCAGAGGATAGCGAAGCTTAAAGACTCCCAGATAGAGACTACAGCAGAAACTATTCAATCATCTATCAATCCAGGTACGTACGAATACGCTGAAATAGAAAGTGATTTGTGTGTCATTTCTGAGTACTCACGTTTCACTCAAACGAGCTGGGAAAGATATTTTGACAGCTAGTCTCTCAGCAGCATTAGATACGTGTAAAGTCAGCGAAGGAGATGCTGTTCATACATTGACAGCTTGCGTTGAGGCACTAAATTTAAATCGGAGAGAATTTGTCATCAATCGCATGTCCATTAAAAGGGGTAGAAAAAAGTTTAGTTAGCGAGCAACATTAAGCGTTAGTTCTAAATTTAATGATTCGAAATTAAACTATCTAGTTATTCACTGGGATTCTAAAATGCTCCTTGATATTACATGAAAAAAAAGTCAGTTGATCGACTCCCAGTGATAGCAACAGCTTACAACGTAGAACAACTTCTAGGAGTTCCACCAGAACTTTCATCAGGAACATGTAAAGAGATATCATCAGCTGTATATGATACACTACAGGAATTCTCATTACTGAACATCACTGTTTAAGCCTTTGTTTTTGACACAACTGCCAGTAATGCAGGGAGGCTAAACGGCGCATGTTATCTGCTCGAGCAAAAACTAAGCCGTGATATGTTTTTTGCTTGTCGACACAATATTATGAAATTGTATTGCAAACAATTTTCAGTAAAGTACCACTTTCACCCACTAAAGGGCCAGAGATCCCTTTAAAAGATTTCAGAAAACTTGGAACAATATTAACAAGGCACGATATTTGACATGGAAGGCAGATACAGGGGTAAGAACAATATTAAAAGATGATGTAAACGAGATCTTATAGCATGCCCAAAGTGAAATTAAAGTTGATCAACCTCGTCACGATTATCAAGAATGTTTGGAACTAGCAATAATTTTTCTAGGTAATAGTCCATCACGCGGAATATATTTCCGGCAACCAGGAGCATATATATCACTTAGGGAGATGGATGGGAAAAGCAATATATTGCTTAAAATTATATCTATTTAAAAAACAATTTAAATTAGCACCAACAAAGGAGAAAGCACTAAAACGAATATGTTCTTTATAATAAAATGAATGCGAAAGCATGGCTTTCTACTACAAATGCAATTGAAAATCCCATGAATGCCATTAATTTTCTTAATCTTTTTGAACACAAAAACCACTATAAATCTATTGCTGAAGAAGCAGTTCATAAAATTAATAGTCATTTATGGTATTTAACTGAGGAATGTGCAGCCTTTTCCATATAAGATGAAAGAAAAAACGAGGACATGAGAAGAAAGATGGCCCAGATATTATTAAAACAACGCATACCATCACAAACTATTGAAACCACGGATACCGAACATCAAGTCCAAGAAAAAGAAATAAACTTTATCAAAGAAGATGATTTGGAATGTTTCTTGAAGAAAAATCTTCCTTTAGATTTACTTAGCATAAGGTCGCTGAATATATTTATTAGGTTTAGTCTTTCTAAAGAATTCCCACAAGCCAATCCTGTTGATTGGAAAATTCAAGAAAGTTACATGAAAGGAAAAGAAGTTATAGTTTCATTCAGGGTGGTAAAGGACACAGTAGAAAGA
>JABUQX010084468.1:25000-40000 GCA_015478945.1 Trachelipus rathkii
ACAGCTTTAGGTTAACATTTTGTGTTTGCTTGTATTGAACAATGTAGAATGGTGGTTCAATATATACCATATATATATATATATATATATATATATATATATACAGAGGTGGGCACGATCCGTTACTCCGTTACTCCGTTACTAACGGAACTAGTTTTTTCAGTAACGGAGTAACGGACTCGTTACTTTTTCTTTCATGTAACGCTCCGAATAAGTTCCGTTATTTTTTTCTCCGTTACTTTTTAGTCCGTTACATTTTGTTCGACTTTCTTTGAATGTTGATAGCCAATTGACCCCGATCAAGCTAATAAATCCTTTTTTATAATATATATATATATATATATATATATATATATATATATATATATATATATATATATATATATATATATATATATATATATATATATATATATATATATATATATATACATATATAAGGAATGGAGAATTTGCATAGAATAATGAATAGAAGATGAATTGCTTTCATGTATTAGAGATGAGATATTAACTAGAATTGTGGTGTGGAGTACTCACGTAAAATCACTTATTATTGGCGTGTGAAAGAGGGTTGATCTATGGTGGTCTATTATTGGTTTGATGGTGAAAAGAGATAATCATTTTGGGTATGAAGTTCATTAGTAAGTAGGGTAATATGTAGGGCGAGAAAAGTTGAAGAATGATAAATATGTAGGTATAGATAAAATTACCGGTGAAATGATCAAGTACGGAGGAGAGATGGTGAGAGGGTGGATTTGGAAGTTGTAACAAAGTGTTTATGGAGAGCATAGTTCCGAGAGGATTAGAGGAGGGAATGACTAAGTACCATATATAGGGTAAATGAATAGGGTAACTGCTTGGGGCTTTTAAGGAGAGTAGTTTGTAGAGTTCTTGGCAAGGAAAATGTAGTACTTATATGCAGTTAAGAAAGAATTAAGTCAGTGACTGAAGGACTGATTATTGAAGAACAAGGTGCATTTGAGTAGTGAGAGGATCGTGTGGATCAAATCTTTATTAGAAAAGAATGATTGAAGAAGTGGGGAGAAAAACCAAATTGTTATTTAGTTTTTTGTGTTTTAAACTAGGTGTACGAAATAGTTTAATACCAGAAGCTCCATGGCAGTTGTTATTGATATATGGTGTTGTTGGTAGCATCAGGACTGGAATCAAAAAGTATCTTATGATGATGTAAACGCCTGTGTAAGAATATATATAGGTTGAAAATAATTGTTTCATCAATAATATAACTTGGAGAGAGGCAGGGATGTGTTATGTCTTCTTGATTATTTAATTTGTATATGGATGGGGTTATGTAAAGAATTAGAGGTGGGATGCAAGGGGTGGTGCTAGAATAAGGGTTGTGGAGTCGTTTCAAGATTTTCCGACTCTGACTCCGACTCGATCTATTAAATGCAAACTCGACTGCGACCGACTGGAACGACCGCCGACCGATCGTTCACTCTCTTCAGTACAAATCTGACTCCGGCTCCAGGCTCACCGTCTACTAAGATTGAGATGACAGGAAAGTGAAAAGAACAGAGGATGCTCCTCTTATGGATCTGATTTGGTTTTGTGTTGGCGAATCTGGGAGGAGAAAGGATTGATAGAGAGATTTGGCAGGGTGTGTAATAGGAGATGTTTGAAGGTAAACGTAGATAATATTAAGGTTATGGTTGTGAGTGAGGACAGTCCTCGGTGTGAAGTTATGCTAGATGGTGAGCAGCTGGAACAAGTGTCTGGGTTTAAATATTTAAGATACATGTTGGATGAAAAGGGAAAGGATGATGCAGAGTGTAGTAGGAAAGTTGTAAATGGCAGGAAGGTGGCTGGTGCAATTATATCGATGCAGGGCCGGCCCCAGGGTAGGGCGCTCCGGGCGGCCGCCCGGAGCGCAATGATCTAGGGGCGCCAAAATCATGGAAAATGAAAATAAACTGATAAAAAAATTAAGTTACAGGCTTTTATAAAATGCACTAAAAAGTAAAGAATATTTTTTTATCATTCTGATATCATATCAATAAATTATTTTTCATAATATTGCATTGTCATCGGACCCTTGTAAGAATACCAAATTTGTTTTGCTCTACAGAAACCGTAAAACTTAAAGAACTAGTAAAGTACTTTATGTACTTTATGAGAATGTTTAAGTTTACCTTAATTGAAATGCATTTACAAATGAATTTTTACATTCAATCGGCGTATTTCGTATTTAAATATATTAGGCGTATATATATATATATATATATATATATATATATATATATATATATATATATATATATATATATATATATATATATATATATATATATATATATATATATATATATGGATTGGCAATGATAGCTATAGAACACCAAATTAGTGACAAATTAGACTTGAAATCACTGGTTCGTGAGTTTGCCGAAAGAAAAGTTAGAAAAAGGGCATTTTAATTACTTTGGTTAGTTAGAATTTATTTATAATATGGGATATTAGTTTAGTTAGCATTACTACATGTTAATTTTTGTTATTTTGCCTTAAGTGCTAAATTGCTTATCTTGTTATCTGATGATTGAGTTTTTAATAAAACGTTTTTTTTAATTTTTTTCCAATGTTTTCTTGACTTTCTGATATGGTCGCATGAGATTTACTTAAAAAAAAACGGGGGCGCAAAATTAAGGTTTTGCCCGGAGCGCCAAAATGTCTAGGGCTGGCCCTGATCGTTGGTGGATGCAAAGGGACTAAGTCTTGAGTGTGCTAGAGTCTTACATGAGGGTATGTTTTTTAATATATGATAATGTTGAAAATTTAATATACCCAAACCAATTGCCTGAATACTGTAATTAATGTCATATTGAAAAGATAAAAGTAACGGAGTAACGGAGTAACGGCACTTCGTTACTGTTCCTTTCAAAGAAACGAAATAACGATAACGCAACTACTTTTTCCGAGTAACGGAGTAACGATAACGGAACTACTTTTTTGAGTAACGATGCCCACCTCTGTATATATATATATATATATATATATATATATATATACCATATATATATATATATATATATATATATATATATATATATATATATATATATATATGTATATATATATACCCTACCTACGTGCAACAATTGTTCCTTATCGAGTGTAAACAACTTTTAATATAATTTTTATAAAATATTTTTTTATATGTTTGACTTGAATACATCTTAAGAATTACGTAATATTGTTGCCGAGAACACGCCTTTAAATATGTAGTGTTGGTAACTCTGGTTTTTGAAATGCAGAGAACGAAAAAATTATTAGCGAGAACAACACCGATAAATACGTATCCTAGGTTAAGTGTAATATTATGTAAAAAGTACAAGTAAATCAATTACTTAAATAAATAATAAGGGAAACAAACT
Organism: Trachelipus rathkii; assembly: GCA_015478945.1. Taxonomy (NCBI): domain Eukaryota; kingdom Metazoa; phylum Arthropoda; class Malacostraca; order Isopoda; family Trachelipodidae; genus Trachelipus; species Trachelipus rathkii. The sequence goes on from JABUQX010084468.1 coordinate 28,390, forward strand.
TTTAATTAATCCAAGTTAACTACGTTTAAGAAAAATATTTAAATATATTAAAATTAGAAGTGAAAAATATTGAAGTAATTTTCATTGGAATAGGCAAAGACTTAAAGTCTTTCCACATTTGGTGACATCCCTTTAGAGTGACATTCGAACTAACAATAAAGAAATAAAGCAGAAATAAATTACGAACTTGGAAAATACAAATAAAAGAAATAAAATTTAAAAAAGTAAAATATCAGTGAAATTAATAACATTGGAAACATAGGCCCGTATAGGGCTAGGCTACGCACGAGTCCCTAATTAGGCTACGCACGCACATATATGCGTTCAACAATAGAATTAAAAGACTATAGTTTTTTTAATGCATTCATAAGTAACATTAAAGCAAAAAAGAAAATTTTCTAAAATTATAAACGTGATAAAAATAAAGCTAAAGAAAAAACTTTATATAAAACTAGGCCAGACCTATTTTAAGAGCCCTAGCTTAGTGAACTATCTGTCCTTTCTTAGGGCCGCCTATATAAGATACAACCATTTTTATGGCAACAAGCAAATTTTTATAAATAAATGGTGTTTTATTTTTTTTATAACAATTTAACATTAGCCTATTTTTGTAATTGTGTAGTTGAAGTGAGTCAAGTGCTTTACAACAAAATAACTAATAAAACAGTGAAATAAATTTTTTTTAAGTGAATGTACAATTAAGACAGTGGTATAAAAAAAATTAATAAACTCTAATATAGCCTTTAATAAATAGGCTACTGACTAAGGTAGGCTTTAAATCAATAAACTTGCTTAATAGGCTAAGCCCCTAATGTGCGTAAATTTTTGGCTATTCTGAAAGAATTTTTTTTTTTACGATTTACAACAATGGTTGTGACAAGAAACAGGACTGATACTCAAAATATAAATATTCCACAGTCTGGAATTTCCATACATCCTGTAGATGTTGAAACAAATGAAATAAATGATATTGATTGACAAATTGAAAATCTAAATAGGAACGACGGTCGCAGCAATCTTAGCTTATCAGTTAAGAGTGATCGTTCTCGCACCCCATCACCCGAACCCCATTGAAGAACAAGGAAAGTACTCTCTGTGCAGGACATTCCTCGTTTTGAAAGTAGGAATGTGGGCAAATGGTTAGACAGAGTGGAATTTCTATTTAGTCTATATTTTGTGGAGGATAATATCGAAAAGGTCCAGCTTCTCGGTTCTCTCTTACCTTCGGCTATAACTTCAAGAATAAGCTCTGTTATCAACAACCAAACATATGAAGAATTGGTTCGCCTAGTAAATAAAACTTATACTCCGTCTGATAAAGAGAAAGCTGAAACCTTATTTCAGCAGGAGCTTAAACCTGGTGAAAAGCCCACGGAATACCTTAACAGATTTAAAGCATCGTTAGGAGTCCGCAGTTATCAATGACTTCTACATCAAAATGAAAACCTTATGAAGCAGATGTTTCTTCGTGTTCTACCTGAAGATCTGGTACCGTTATTAACGGTATTGAAATGGGATGCAGATATTCATAAATTGGCCGAAGCAGCTGATGTGTTCATGGAATCACAACGTCATAAGTCAAAACCCTATCCAGATTATTCGGTCAATGCCGTGACTCCATTCGTCCTTACCAGGGCTAGTGATCCCCAACCTATACAAGAAGACCACATTTCACGCAGAGATTTGGCTCAAATTTCTAGTCAAATTAGTGAACTGTTCCAGAAGTTTGAAGCCCTAACATATCAAGTGAATCAATTGGATCTACAGATGTCTCGTAATGATAATGGTTGGGACAGAGGTCGCTCTCCTGGCTGGAACAGAGGTTGTTCTACCCGTCGTCGATCACCTTCAGGATTTAGGAAGGATGGACCCCTTTGCTACTACCATTTCACATTCCGTGAAATGTCTACCAGGTGCCAAGGAGGCACTTGCAAAATGGCTCATTTGGTGGCACAAGCGCCATCACAAAACAACGCTGGCTGGACCTACTTCCTAACCGTCACAAGGAAACTAAATGTGGGGGTGGAGTTACACCCCTGTACTAAGAAGGTGCAATTTAATAATATAGTAATACGACGAATTTGTAAGTACAATTATAATTTTCAAAACATTGAAAAATTACCGGAGGAAAGCTACCCCCCACCAAACTCTAATAATAAATTAATAGGTAAAAATGTTTATACAATTTTGCATGCTAATAAAAATGATATCCAGGTTCATGTTTATTCGATTGAAAATGCAGCTAATGGCGTAAAACCATCTGTTTTATGCGAGAGAGCTTCTCAGTCGAGTGGAAATGAATCTCGGTATAGGGAAAATTTGATTTCTTCCGATAATAGTATTAAGAGTAGGGATATGCATTATCAAGGTAGCGAAAAGTCAGTTATTGGGCTGGAAATACTGCGATGCGGGTTGAAAATTCAGATTCTTGCAATGGGCCAGGGTCAGTGCTTCCCAAAGTTTTAAATGTACACGAATGTAAAAATTTTGCATTTAATCGTCTTCTTCGTATCTATAATGCTAATTCAAAGCAATTATTTCTGTTAGATACAGGGCCCCCATTTTCTATTTTAAAGGCTTCTGCAGAGGAAAGGAAAGATCCTATTGGCTTTCTTACAGCTGCTAATGGAAGTCAGATTAACATTTATGATTGTATAACTAAAAAACTAAACTTCCTGCTGAAGCTGGACTATGAACATAACGTTTTAATAGCTGATGTAATTGATAATATTTTAGGGATAGATTTTTTTTACCAAATATAATTTTTTCTTGGATTTTAGCTCAAATATTATAATTGATGCCACAACTGACTTAACTTGTGAAGTCATTCAAGGGAATGACTCTGAAGCACTGCCCATAACAAATGATTTTAATTATGTAAATGTAACTCTTTCTCCTAAATTTCCTTCCGCGCCTTCCCTTTATACTGATCTATTAGGTGAATATAAAATGTTGTTTGATGATTTCTATAAAATTTTAGAAAATGATGTTAATGTGAACAATAATAATTATAATAATAGTATCCCTGGGGGTTGGTAGCTATCAGGACAATGCCTCCTACAAGTGTAATAAAAGTGGAAATGAAATAAGTATGAATAAAAGTGATATTAATAATGAAAGTGATTTTAATAATACGAGTGAGATAGGTATTAGCAAATTTCTCCTTTCCCCCACTGAAGAAAATTCCTTAAATGAATTAATTCAATATAAATTTAAAGTTATGGGTTCCCCAATAAACATTAAAAGTCGCAGAATCCCTACTAGTTGATATGATAAAGCAAAAGAAGAGATAGGCAGGTTATTAAATGCAGGAGTACTCTCTCCCTCACACTCACCTTGGGGATTTCCGATTTCGGTACTTTCTAAACCTAGTGATGGAGTCCGAATAGTAGCCGATTTGAGACAATTTCAGTCTCCCTAACTTCAATGACTTTACGAACTTACTTCATGGTGTAAAGTATTTTCGGTTTTAGACTTAAAAAAGGTATTTTATAATCTTAAACTCTATCCCGATTGTCGAAAGTCTTTAACTATCAATACTCCTTTTGGCAGTTTCTCATATAATAGTATTGTAGAAAGCTTCCATTCCAGCCCCACTAGTTTTACAAAACACATATCTTTAATTCTTTCTAAAATCCCTAACATTTTTATATATATATATTGATGATATCTTCATCGACACTTCTACTCATGATGAACACATAAAGATTTTGGAAAGGTACTTGACAGGTTAAAAGCTTTTAATTTGAGACTTGATGCAGATAAGTGCCAAATTGGACAATCTTGGGTTACATATTTAGGTTTTGATGTGTCCGAAGGCTCCATGCTCCCTAATGAGGATAAAACCACAGCTATTATGAATATCCCAAAACCCAAGACTATCAAAGATCTGCGTTCTTTCATATGCAGTCTAAACTACTTTCGCTCTTCTCTACCTGGTATTTCTGAAATTATTTCTCCTCTTCTTTCCTTTCTAAAAGGTGCGCCATACTCTCAACGCAGAGTAAAATGGAATCCTGAGGCAGAAGTAGCCTTTAATTTGGCCAAATTGGCCCTCAAAAATGCTTTACTTTGGGTTTTCCTTCTAATAATGCTCAAATATCTGTTTTCACTGATACTAGTTAGACAGCCTTGGCTGGTGTAGTAGTTTCTACAGAAAATGAAAAAACAGTTCCTCTGGGATTTTACCAGGGATGGCACGGAAAAAATCAATTGCTATAAATCAACTGATTTTTTCACTTGATTTTTTGATTTTTTGTTGTTTTTTTATATATATTTTTATTTTTTTATTTTTTTATTTTTTTTTGTATATTGGTGATTTAACTTCAATAGAAATAAAAAGTTATAATAATAATATCATAGCAAGGCTACTCTGCTCCAAATTTCTACACTATAAAAATGTCAACAAAAGATCATGTTTCAAACATGTTTCTTTTATTTCTGATGTAATATTTATCAATTTTACAAATAACACTCTTTAGTGTTGCTGTTTCATTTTGTCATAGTCTATAGGGCCTATTTTAAGATTTTGAACTCAGAGCTAGGGCCTAGGGTTAAAAATAATACTATATCAAACTTAAAAAAAAGCTTGTTTACAAATTATATTTCGCGTGACATCACAAATCTCAAAAAATCCAAAAAATCACCAAACCTGGATTTTACAGTTATCGGTTGAATCCGACTGAAATTGGCTACAGTATATACAGCAAAGAACTCCTTGCTTTAGTTAAAACTATTAAGAAGTTTACCCACATAGTAGAAGCAGGAGAGGTAGATGTGTTTTGTGACAATCTTTCAGTCACACAGTCGCTTAAAAAAGAGACTGACGCTAATCACTTGCTAGCATGAGAGCAGAGATACCTAACTTTCTTGTTTGAGTATGATTTGACTGTACATCATATTAAATCAGAAGAAAATATTCTTGCTATTTTCTGAGTAGAAATCCAGCACAGAGAACCACTGAATGGCCATCAAATTTGCCCACTCCTTCCACTTCTGCGGAAAAAGTATAATTAGGTTCAGCAACAAGCTCTTCTCTTCAACTTGGAGATCAGATACCTGAAGCAGAAGTCATTCCAGAAGGATCCTTCGATGAAGTCTTGTTTTCACCAGATTTTCTACCCTAGCAGAATTCTTCAACAGAGGATGATGGTTATGCAATTGCATCAATTTTCAATGTTTCCGCCGATAAAGTGTTTAAGCTTTTTCAGTGCAAGATTGACTACAAAGAACTGCAAGCAGCACAAGAAACTGATGTACAACTTAAGAAATATTTAAATAGCCAAGAAAATACGGGTCTTAAGTTTACAAAAAGACTCTATTACTATCAGAATAACTTGGTCTCCATAGTCGTTGATGAACCTATTCCACTTTCACCACGTGTCTTTGTTAAAGAATCCTTTTTTCTTCCTGTTATTTCTTATTCTCACTCTTTAGGGCATTTTGGTGTTAAGAAAACTATGGCAAATCTTAGAAAACGCTTTGTATGGAAAAATATGCCAAAGTATGTAAAGCAATTTGTACATTTGTGATGCATGTCAGGGGTATAAATCTTCTCTCAGAATAAACCCTCCATATGAATCTTATAGGCCAGTATCGGCCAAATTTCAAGTTGTCCATATTGACATTCTTAAAATGCCTTAATGCAAAAGCTATAATTACCTTTTAACATTGATTGATAGGTTCTCCTGTTATCTCTTTGCTTTCCCTTTGAAAAACATAAAAACCTCTACCATAGTGGAGGTAATTACTAGAGAATTTCTACCCATAGCTGGAGTGGTGGGAACTTACGTTTCTGATAGAGGAACGCAGTTTACGTCGGACTTATTCAAGAGTATGTGTGAGGAGTTAGGATCCCGGCATAACTTTACCGCCGCCTATATCCCACAGAGCAATGACCTCATCGAAAACTCTCATAGAACATTGTTGAGATCTTTGCAAGCCATGCTGTCGGATGAGTTGGAAGACGTGAAGTATTATTAGCTAGATCTTCTCCCCATTGTGCTATTGTGTCTACGTACTGCCCCATTGAACTCAGAAGGAATCACCCCTGCCATCTTAATGATGGGCCAAAATAAAATTCTCCCTGGAGCCTTAATAGATCAGCTGGAGTCCTCCTTTCCCATGTCTGTGAAAACTTACGCTGAAAAACTAAAATTATTCTTAGGACTCCCTCTGTCTCCAGAATTTACTGCCAAGAACCCCAAAATATATGTGCCAAATAGTCTGCAAGATGCTAAATTTGTATTAGTTAAAAAACAACAGTATGGCAGAAGCAAACTAGAACCCATATATCATGGCCCCTGTCCCATAGTAAAGTTACCTGGAAATAATGTGTACATAAATAAGAATAATCAAGTGCAATGTGAAAACTTGATAAATGTAAAGCCATATTTTATGTTAAATAATGATTGTGAGGAATTAGATGAATTATAAAAATTTCTATTGGTGCTAAAGTTTATATATTCTAATACCAGTATACTCTTGTGATATAAATGATATAAAGGTGGAACTTCCATGTAACACGTTGATTACATTTTAGGTTTAATCATTTTGTTAGATTTAAGTTTCCTCTATCACTTGAATTTTCACTAAATCTTCTCTATTCTTCTAATATTAAGTACTGTAGAAGGGCTGGGTGTTCAGATGTGAATCTTCAGGTAAACTTGGAAATATATATATATATATATATATATATATATATATATATATATATATATATATATATATATATATATATATATATATATATATATATATATATATATATATATATATATTTTTATAATTTTTTTTTTACCATATAATATATATATATATATATATATATATATATATATATATATATAATCTTATATATATATATATATATATATATATATATATATATATATTATTACGTTATTATGTGCTATGTTCAAGATATAATTAAATATTATTATGTACGTCACTGTACGTGTTTGATCGTGTTAATGCAGCGAAGATGAAGCACAAGCTATATAGGGTGAGAATGGTATTTATTATGGTGAATTACTTGAAATAAATCTACTTCTTGTAGAAAACAAACTGGCAAATCTAAATGCAAAGGCAGTAAAGTATTATGGCCTCCTCATCAAGGCTGTCTTTCAAGGTTTTCAAAAAAGATTTGAAACTTTCCTCAATTTGGAAAATGAACAAGTAGTGCACGAGGAGATAATTGCAAGCGTTACTCACCCATATTTTAAATTGAGGTGAGTCACGATCAATACAAGATGGAACCATGAAGAAAAAGAAAAGCTGGTGAAGAAGATACTCCTACGCGCTGTCACCGATTTGTCAACCCCCCTACTCCCCTAGACTCTTTAGTGAGCGAAACTGTCTCTAGCAGTGAAGAATAGGACTATTTCGGTTTTGGAAAAAAAAATATTGCTATTCAACTAAGATCTGTTTTGTCAGTACACATACCAGTTTCCGATATCTGAAATATACAGATCGAAACTTGAAACCTTAGGCACCCGTGATGAAAATTATTTATGCGGTGTTCCTTTGGCCAGTTATCATCTGCCTGTTGAGACTCTTCTCGCTGCAGGGATGACTTCTATTACCAAAAAAAGATCATCCCTCTCTGACAAGACTTTCGAAAGATTGGTCTTGCTCGAGCGGAAATAACAAATTATTTTTTAAATGCTATGGTGGTAGTCTTGTAGATTGTTATTACTCTTATACCCAGTACCTAGATGTGTTTAACCATGTAATGTTTATGTTTTCAGGTAACAGGAATATTATACACTAAACTTTTCATTTTCTATTTTATTTAACCCTTGTCTTAACCGCCGAGCGCGTTAAATTTGTACCATTGGAGTTTCTTTTCAGTAATTACAGTCTCCCAGTATAAAATTGCTCTCAAATGCCTATGAACGATGAGACTGAGATGGTAGCCAAATAGAGTTATTTTATCAAACCTGACAGGCTAAAAATTAAATCATGCATTCAAGGTTCACTTAAAAAATAATGTACTGAAAAATGTAGTTGTTAATTGACAAGTATTAGTACTTAGTACATTTTATAAAAGTACTTAGTACTTAAGTACTTTGAAACCATATATTTCGTACTTTGTACTTAAGTATTTTCAAAGTACTTAATGCCCACTCTAACCATATATCACTAACATCTGCCATAGACCTATATTAATCCTTTCAAACGTCTGTTGCAAATCCATAAAACCAAAAAACAATTTATTCTTCTTCTCCCTCATTTTCTCAATCATTTGTTTCCATTTAAGATTTGATCACATCCTCTCACTGTTCTCAGCTTTTATACTGTTCTTCACAAATCAGGTCCTTCAGTGCTCAGGCACCTCTTGGACAAAATACTTGGCCTCCTCAGCTATAGCAGCTTTCAATAAACTAGCAGCCTCCTCCAGAAATTCCTTACAGTTCCCTTATCTCCCTTACCCTTATATAAGGGATTAAGGGTACTATTACTGCTCTCCTTCAATCCCTCGGAACTATACCCTCCATAAACGCTTTGTTACACAACTAATAAAATCCAATCAATCACCATTTCGCCTCCGTTCTTAATCATTTCAACACTAATTTCATCTATACCTACAGATTTACCATTTTTCAACTTTCTCACTCTCCCATTGACTCCTCCTACAATGACCTCATCCCCCAAAGTACCTATTCCTTCTTGCACCATCAAACCCAAACACATTCTATGCTCTTTCATTCCTGCCAATGTTTACTTTGAGTTTTAGTGATTTTCATTCTCTCCCCCTCAACATCTGTTCATCAGTTACGAGAGCACCATCTATTCATTCATTCTAATCAAGTTCCACATAGTATAAACCCAACTTTTAGCCTCACTTCAGAAGAGCTTTTAATGTTCCTTGTAAGTTCCCATTCATCCTCCTATGAACTTCGCTATTTGCTCTTTTTTTCCTCACTTACGTATCTGCCTTCTCTGGTTTTCTTTCACTCTATATATTCAAATATCTTTCTTTGAAACTTTAATGTCCCAACTTCCCAGCACATTCAAGCCCACGCTTCACTTTTAACCTCTTTTCTCAAAAACGTGATTTTAGTTTGTTACTCAAAAGCCCATTTGCTTTTCTAAGGTTTTCGAGGCTAAAATTTTGATGATCAAATTAGTCGTAGGCGTAACGGCCTTTCATACAACTATTTAACTAAGTTTTTATTAAATTTTTAACATCTTACATGGGCGTATACAGGATGTTGGGCAGGAGGTGACATACTTTACAAATCAACAAAATAACTAAATGAACCTGTAGTATTGTTTTTACTTGAACTGACGTTTTAAGGGTTTATTAGTAGAAAAATTGAAAAAGATACAGCAATCGATGGATAATGAAGTAGGAAATTATTAATTACTTTCGTATTATAAACTTAAATTTTTCAAAAGAGTTTTAATGTGTTTTCATTTTCACATTGTTTTTCATAAATTAAACTGTACAAATAGTTCTTTTTGCCAAGCTAGCTTTATCGTGCAATATTCTCAATAGAACTCTCAGTATGTCGATAACATTTTTCGGCTGCCCAAAGCTGCTAAAATCAAATCATGGAGAATTACGACATGTCCGTTGATATTCAGCTGCGGACAGCATCACATCAAAGAAACAGAACAGAAATTAAAAATATTACAGCAATTTTGAAGACCATAATTTTCTGCGGAACCGCGGCTTTCCCTTTAAAAGAGGTATAGCGACCTGCGGAAGGGGAATTTCCGACCAGTTAAACTTCAGAATAGAAAGTGGTGATGTGGAATGGAAAGAATATATTATGGGACGTAGGAATGCCGTCTACACGTTTCCGATGATTCAAAATGAACTTATCAATTTGTGTAGAATTATAAAAAAACATGATTGTCTCGGATGCAAAAAATTTTGTGTCTACTTCATATTGGTGGTGAAACTGCACTGCGGATTTAATCGGTAATGACCAATTGTATCTATGCTGTTAGGTTTGGATCTTGAAAAATGACTGCTGAGAAAATTTCAGTTGAAATTCATGAAGAGATCGTTTATTGAAATAATTTATAAAACGATGACTTGTTTTTTTTAGAAAAAGAAGGTTTGGATCTGTGTCTATGCGTTGGTCAGGGGTACGACGGCAGTAGTATTCGACCAGTTTCACGTCCCTCAGCTTTTTCTCAAAAAGTATAAGAGGTATTGGTCTGAAACTTGGAATATAATCTATTGAGGTATTAAGCTCAAAACAGGCGAATTTTCAAGTCGCTAGGATGTATATAGGGGGTGGCTCCCCCCGAGAGCGAAGCTGAAATATAATGCTACGCCCCTTTTGCCGCTTCATTTTCCGAGCGAAGATTAGGCTTAACGATATCAAATCGAACAGGTGAATCACAGGCGAGTTTTGGTGACCGTAGGTCACCCCTAAAGGGGTGCTGCCCACTTAGCGCCAAGGTCAAATTCGTCCTGAAAACCATGTTAGGCTTAACAGAGGGTACAAAAATTTGGATGTGAGCTATATGATGACGTAATCTCGTCGGAGACGAGATTACGCCCCTCTGCGCTCCCCCCGTAGGGGGAGCGCTGCCCCCTAAAAATTAAAATAATCGTAGAAGACTGAAACTTGGAGACGGGGTATGGGATTTGGAGTCTGAGACGGAGTTGGAGTTGGATTCGGATCCAGAAAAGAAGAAGAAATGCATGGAATGCAAAACAGAGGAAGAAGAGAAGAAGAAAGGAAGAAGGAGGAAAGGAGGAAGGAAGAAGAATGAGGAAGGAGGAGTCTGACAAGGATTCGGAGTCAGAGGAGTCGAAGGAGTTGGCTCCGGCACCGGTGCTGGAGCCAGTGCGGTGCTGTGTTAATAAACATTCGTATAACAACAATGTTGGTATCCTTATATATGTTATCGAGTCTGTAGATTTCGAAAATGATGGTTTCAGAACCATCAAGAAAAAAAAAATAATTAATTAAATAAATAAATAAATAAAATTTCTTATTCTTTTTATGTTTATAACTTACAAATTAACGTTTTTACAAAAAACTTAACCTAGGCTCACGTTTCTAACACATCATCATCAGTTAACACAGTAATATCTTACAAAACTCATCATTTCTCTAACAAATCAGTGTTAATTTCACACAATCATGGTAATATTTAACATAACGTACCTAACTTACGAATAAACAGTTTTCATTAACCAAGAGTATCTAAAGCAACACATCACCTCCCGAGAGAAAACCGATGTGCCCCTTGAAAGGGTGTGAATCCTGATAGGGGGATCACCCCGAAGGGGTGTAAGCGGGCATTACCCCTCCGAAGGAGGGGTAAGGCCTCAGCCCTTCGGGCTAAGGCCCAAACCCGCTTAAAGTTGATGTAAAAATTTATTACGTTAGCTTTATATTCGTTGTCAGTTTTTTTTTTTTTTTTTTTTTTTTTTTTTTTTTTTACAGATTACCACCACTCACGGGCTGAGCCCTTTTCAAGGAGGGCAGGAAATAAAATACTGGAAAGCCCACAAGCCCAACCTAACGCAAATCTCTCAGGTGAGCGCAGACGTGGGTTTTAAAGATAGGAAGATTAAATACAATAGGAAAAACAAAAGATGGCAAGGAGTTCCACAGAACAGAAGTGGCTGGAAAGAAGG
>JABUQX010084469.1:0-46243 GCA_015478945.1 Trachelipus rathkii
TTGCTTAACTTATGTCTAGCTTTCTTTCAAGTCGCTCAATATCGGCTGTGGTTGATGGAGCGTAACTCTTCTTTTTTGTCTAACAGTGGTGTTCTCAATGAGTTCATAGTCTTAATCCATAACTTATTCCTACTTCATTAATGATCTCACCTGCACATTCATACTCTATCCACTCATAGTACGAATGACTCGACCTCATTCTTCAAAGTCATTATCACCAATTCTGCTCCCTATCTTTTAACTTCCTAGAATTGCCTCTCGTCTTATATCTTTCCGATTATATTCTCGCTGATCTGGAATAGAATTTCGAAGTGGGGTCGTCTCAACCTTGTGAAATTCATTCTTTTTAAACCAACTCTTACAAATCTCCCTCTAAAACACTTCTAACTTTCCTATCTTTCGACGGTTTCTCTCGTCTCTCCTGTTGACAATATAAACATCCTTCGGCCTAACATAAACAAAAAAAATGTCTTATGGAAACCTCACATCACAAACGGTTGCTAGGGCGCCTCAAGGAAATTGGGAGTTTCTAAGACACTGGGCGAGACTTTTTTTTTCCACTTCACTCTCAATTACTCCAGCTGTACAGGGTCTCATCCGCCCTTGTGGAGTACTGGTTCTCCATATATGGGGGAGGGGGCTCTGGTTTCACCGGCTTTTTGAACAGGGTCGAGTCAAAGCCAAAAGGCTTATAAACAGTCCTGTACTTTCCAGTTCACTTGACCCTCTAATCTTTGCGGGCGAATGTTGGTGCTTTATCTCTTTCTATAAAGGTTACCTGCAGCGTCATGGTGTTCGGGGAATTACCACTTAAGCCAAGTAATCCACTATAACCTTTACGACGCCCACGTAGCACAAGGGTGCTGTGTGTTTCTGCACACGAGTTTTGTGTGGATATTGGAATTCCAGGCTAGTTCGCTGCGGTGCTCGTTCTTCCTGCCACCTATATCTGTCTTGGGATAGGAACTCCTTCATCTTCTGGTGATTTCCTTTGCTGGAATTTTAATGTACCCACCTCTAACATGTTAAAGCCTGCGTCTGTGCTCATCTGCGCAATTAATTTGCGCTAGTGGATTTTATTTTGGCATTTACCCCCTTTCTGAATAGGGCTCTGCCCCTGAGTGGTGGTGACACTGTAAAATATATATATTAACAATATATATATTATATATATTATAATATATATATATAATATATATAATATATATATATATATAATTATAATATATGCAAATTTAATTTATACATGTATATACACCTTAAAGATATATATTAGAATCGAGTATGTAAATACCACGATAATACCTAATGATATAGAGTTAAACTACTTAGAGAAGATTATATTATACATATCACTCCTTGAACCATATGGTGCTTCAACCCAAGGGCGTGACATTGAATCACAGATCGCGACACGTCGAGAGTGGGTGTGAAACTACCTTATGATGGACGCACTACTAGATTTGTGGAAGAAGAATAACCTGCTGATGCCCATCAACGATTATATGCTCCGCGTGGCAGTTCTTATTATAAATCTTTAATACATCAAACCATATTATACTTTGTTGCTGAGTGGCCAATTTGTTATACTGCAAACTGGAAACCTTACATTTAAATTCACAAATTACTTCAAATATTTTTATTTCATATATGAGGACAGCACTAATCACCTATAAGAAATCGTTACGGACCACCAACATGTCTCCTCATTTCATTAACAAAATACTTTTCATTTTCAATGATAACTATTATTATTATTTTATATTATATTATATTATTATTATTTATTATATTATTATTATATTTATTATTAATTATTGATTTATTATTATTATTAAACATTCATTATTCACTAGAGACATCAGGAATAACAAAAATTAATATGATGTCGCGTTAAATAATTTCAGGGTGGTTGAACCCCCTGACCCCCCCACTATATCAGCCTTTCAATATATATATAAATATTATATTATATATATATTAGTACTAATAATACTATATTAAATACTACATATAATTTATATATAGCTATTATATATATATATATATATATATTATATAGGATATATCTCTGAAATATATAATATATATGAATAGATAATATATACTAACTATAATATAACCAATATATATATTAATATAATTTAGTAAAGATATATAAAACTAAAGAATATCTGAATCTTCAAGAAGAAAAGTGCTCCCCGAATATCAGAGCTCAGGCCGACTCAACGGCCCAAAAGCAGATGATTGATCCATTTCATTTCCCAATATATTAATAATACCATTCATTAATATACAATATACTTATTCTTAAATATACCTATATATATATATATAATAATATATATAGTAATATATATTCATATTATTAAATAAAAAAAGTATAATATATTATTACCATTAATAATATTTAAGTACAAAGCCTATAATATGTCCCCCAATGTCGTGTATAAAGTAAACTGAAAAATTGGGGTTTTTAAAATTAGAGTATAATAGAAAAATTTATATTGATAGATAATATATATAATATATAGTAAAGTATATATATATATATATATGAGGAGAGGAGAGAGGGAGAGAGGAGAGGAGGAAGGAGAGCAGAGAGAGAGAGAGATAGAGAGGAAGAGAGGAGGAGGAGAGAGAGAAGAGGGAGATCGGTGTCAATTGGGGAGAAGGGAGAAAGTTGGAGAAGGGAAGGGAGAGGAGAGGGGAGGGAGAGGAGAGAGTTGAGTAGAATGTGTAGGGACAGAGAATAGGGAGTAGGGAGAGGGAGAGGGAGAGAGAGAGAGAGAGAGAGAGCACGAATTGATTGACTGTAGTGGTATGAAGGACAGATGAGATGAAGTGTTAGAGAGAGAGTTATTGGAAGTAAGATGCGAGAGAGAGAGAGAACTGTAGATGAGATGACATCGAGATAATATGAGATATGAAGATTGAGCCATCAAAAGGAGAGGAGAGAGATAGCTAGAGAGAGAGAGAGAGAGCAGAGCAGAGCAGAGTAGAAGGAAGATTATCGAGCACAAAACAAATATAATATAAAAAGGTGTAAAAATAAACACTTCAGAGATGCAAGAAATCAAGCATTAAAATTCGATTAACAAGTTTCAAGATAGAGCGAAGAAATGGGAAGTTAAGAAGAAAAGAGAGGACATACAAGAGACAATGGAAGAAAGGAATATAGAGTTATAGAGATACGAGAGGCATTGGAATTGGATAAAAGATTTCATGAAGGAAGAGTGGAAATACAAATCAGTAGTTTTTAGTGGTGTTTCTCAATCGAGCAGAAGAATATGATGTCTAATAGTGAGGAAGACACTTAAGAGCTGGGATATTAAAAAAGAGAAAAATATTCATAGGAGGAGGTTGTCAACTAAGATAGACGAGCACCAAAGCATTACAAAAGGTGATGAAAAGCGACAGGATGTAGATATAGAAGGAATAAGGAGACATAAGGTTTATGTTTCATAGAGTGAACTGTACAGCATTGAAGGTAAGGAGTAAGAAGGAGAGAGAGAGGTAAGAGAGGAGAGAACCGTTATAAAGATTGATTTTCTCAGAAAAACACAACGTTTACGTTTACACAACGTTTGAAAGTACGTAAGTTAAAGGAAGAAGAGAAAATCGGAGGAGAGTGTTCCAAATTTTAAAGGTTGAGAGGGTATGGTAGTGAGGCTTACAGGAGAAGAGAGAGACATAAAAAGTAATGAGAGAAGCAGGAGGAAGATGTATTCAAAAAATCGTAATTTGCACGCGAATAAGAACAAAAAGTGTTAATCCAAGGATGATGGAAAACAAGAGGAATGGAATTCGTGGAACACATATTATAGTGCTGAGAGGCCAGGAAAGAGGAATCGGATAGAGACAGAAAAAAATGACAAATTGATATATAGAGGGGTAGATTTGTTTAGAGAGAGCGTTATATTCTTCAAATTCAAGAAACAATCTAGATATCTTAAATAGCATAAATCAAAGGAGAGTGGAAGGCGTAATGGAGAATAAATAATTAATTGAGTTACAGGACCATTTGAAGGAGATTAACTAAAAGAGCGAGTGATGAATGAATGTTGATTTATGCATTTGTTAATACCTGGCAGATTAATGCAATTGGGCAAAAAGTATTTAGCAGAAAAACTTATGGAAGGATAACCGGGGGTGTAAAAACTATGAAAGATGAAACTTTTAAAAATTCTGTTACTGAACGTTTTGGTATCATTAAATAAAGATAAGAAACTTTATGTACTTGCAAGAGTTCTAAATCCACAACAATACAAATTAGCTCACTTTGATATTATTGATCAGAATAAACTAAATTTATGTACTCAAAGAAGAAGTAGAACTTTTATAAAAGCTAAAAGAAAAATTACATTAAGTTCAGATTCTGATGACAAATGATGATCAAAATGATCAGTCCTATACAGATGATTGTTATAACAAAGAAATCTGAAAATGAAAACGGCAGATATTGATAAAAAGACACACATTCAGTTTTCTGGAAGTGCTTTGATGACATGCTACATAGAAAAATCGTTAGAAGAAATGAAGAATATTCAGATACAATAAACCCAAGTGGAACTGATCAAAGGAGAAAAAAGTTAAAATGCAAACGTAGAAGCAAAGCAGTGAGAGAAAACAACATGATTTAGAAAATACTAAATTCAAACTATTGTGGGCAAATTTTTGGCAGTCACCCACTTATGGAACGAAAAATCGATGCTGATTCCACTGTATGGTGGAAAAGAAAGAAAAGCTCTTTATCCTGATTGCATCTTACCCGAATTAGCTAGGAAATTCTCTCTGCTCCACCGTTCAAGTGTATTTACGTGAGAATGTTTAGCCAAGCAGGAAAAATTTTCTACAAGTAAAAGGAATCGCCTTTCTCCACATAGCTGATCAGCTACTACTGTTTCTTCATCATCAAATTTAAGAGCATTTGAATTTTAAATATTAGAAGATGGTTATTCTAAATACGCAATGCCATAAGCTAGTTAACTTTCCTTTCACTGACTTTGCGCTTAACAATATAATTTATTTTTCTCAAAAAATTCTATTGTGATACTCTATAAAGTATCGATAACAGCTGATACATGCACTATATATATATATATTATAATATATATATATATTATATATATTATATAAATTAATATATATATATATATATATATATATATATATATATATATATATATTAATAGGTGAATATACGGGGTTAAGCGGATATATATATAAGTATATAAGTTAATATAATGACAGGATATATATTATATAATATATAATATATATATATATTATAATATTAGAGTTATTTTTGAATTAGATAGATATATATAGTATTAAATAATAAATAAGTTATATAATATATTAATATATATATATAAATATAGTTATATAAATTCTTATCAAATGTTGAGTTTATGCTTCTTGTCAATAAAAGCTACTTTTAATAATTTATAATTTTAAGAGTTCAATTATATTATATCATTAAATTTTTTAAGTCTTTTGGTCAGATATGATTCCGATAGTAGTTTATAAAAAGTTGCTAATTTGGCTTTTTGAGGTAATATCGGTTCTGTATTGTAATTTTATTATGTTAGATTTATCAAAGTGTATTTTTTTTGTAAAGTAACTCCAATCATTTTGGTATATATCAAACATATCAAAATTGTTTATCAAAATAATTAAGTCAATTTAGTAAATGGTGTCATATAGGGGTTATTGATTCATTATTAATATAATTATTATACTGTTATAATAATTAGTTATTAGTTTGTTGATTAATATTTTATCTAATAAAATTTTTATCAAAAATATAATATCTAAAAAAAAATTTTTTTTACAAACTTCTTTGTTTTTCATCCTTTCTTTCTAAATAAAAATATTGAGTTTCCATTATAAAATGTCAGATTTATTACTATTCAAGGAAATTATGAACCAGTTTTTTATTTTCAAAAACTACCTATTTTACAATAAAATATACTGCCTAGGAGGGTCTCTCCGGCCGGGGAGAAAGGCCGGAACGACTAGTGGTCTCCCGGCCGAAGAAGGGGAGCTAGAAAGACGCCGGAGATCTTAAAAAGGCGGAACTTACACGGCCCGGCAAGAGCCGGAGACGAGAGCCGAGGGAGTATCCGGGTCGCAATCCCTACTATATATAGATGGTAATATATAAGTATTAAGTATATATTTATAATAGTTTTTTATATAGATATAATATATATATGAGGTAATATTAAGATATATAATGATATATATATAGTATGAGGTATAGTATTAATATATAAGGGTATAGATATATATTAATATATATGATATATTATATATTAAGTAATATTAATGTAGGTGAGGTAATAAGTATGAGTATAGGTTTAGTTGTCATTATAAGCTGAACATCTAATGATAACAGAGAACAAACAGCACCTTACAGTAAGGCATTAACACATTGTTTTAGCATGATGCATTGGAGTCACAGAACAAAAAAGACATTTATACCCGCAAAAAAATAGGGCGTGCACCGAGTGTTAGGTAGTGTTTAAAACTAACGAATACCTATATACTATACCTGTGTAAAGAGCCGACTCACCTAGTAATTTGTCAGGAGTCGGTGATCTCTGGCTCATCTAGGATGGAACCATAAACGGGGGGGATCTTAAATCCCCCATCACGGGGATGGTTCTCCGGAACCAAAAGCTCACCGCTCTTTGTGTTTTATGGGTGTATCGCGGGGGTTCCTGGTATCACCGACCATCGCCCTACCGGGGTATGAAAACAGTCGTGGCACCTCCCGTTACCGGCATCGGACTTCGAGACCCCCTATAAAAAGAGGTAAACATACTTTTATAGGGGGTCTTGAAGCGGAAGCCCCCTAATATAGCCATGTGATATATATATAGCTATAATCGCACGATGGGAACGCATAAAATATTTTGGGGTTATAATAGATTAAAAATATACTTCAAAGAAATGTAAATACATACAGTCAATATAATAACAAATATAATAGCAGCTTATATATGATTAATAGATCCATTAATAAGAGAGATATATTAGAAACGTATAGTAATAATAGTGGGCTAGAAAATAGGTATAAGAGTTATAATGAGTAAATATAGATATGAAATATGTATTATTTATTACAAATAGATGCGGATAGCATGAGAGTATCTGACTCAGCAGACAGTAAATATTTTTAGATCATAAGCTCAATAACAATATTTAAGAGATTAAAAATAGTCAAAACTGACATATGGGCCATATATTAATGTTCAGTACAGAGTTGGTTGATTAATCAAGCAATAAATTATAATAGTTACTTAAAAATAATTAGCAGCGCTTATGATAAAATCTTTAGCACCGCATTCTCATTATAAAAATAAAAGTGAGCCAAATTTGGATTCGATAAAAATTTGCATAATTCTTAATAGTTTATCTGAATAAGAAAGATAAATCTTTAAATTTAAGTTTGCAAAGGTCAAGTCAAAAGTCAACTTAATCTTACATGGTCTAAATCCGAAATAGGCGATTTTTTGTTTATTAGCACTGATATCAATATATCGATGATTTTAAATAATATCGATGATTTCAAAAATATCGAATATCGAAGCTCAGACGAAAATTGAAATAAGCCTATATATATATAAATATATATAATATATAATATGATAAATATATATATATGATATATAGGATTGGTAAATAAATACTATAAGAAAAATCATTTTATTATCCTTTTTATTCACAGTTTATTATATATTATAAAATATATTATATATATTATATATATATATATAATATATACTATAAAATTTTATATCTATATATATATACTAATAAGTAATATTATAATATATAGGTGTAGTCCGTGTTGCTTTTCTCACAATTAAACGTTCTAAAATTAAACTTCTCCAAAGTTTCGAAAATAGGTTGAAACTGATTTTCCAATTTTTTGGGCGTCGGACATTATTCTACCTTCAAAATATTTCCGATATTTCAACATAAAAGATTCTGAGATAGAAGTTAATAAGATTTGACCATATTATATGATATGAAAGATCTAATATTCATATATATAAAAATATCATATAAAAGGAAGTTACGTTAGTATAATATTTCTCTATAGCTAATCTTCGACGATGTCGATAGTATATATACATTAACTTATACTATGTAACCAGTGGGGCGTCGGTCAGGGGGGGGCAGGGGGGGAGATGTCTGCCCCATACCCACTAGAAGGTGTTTACCTCTATTACTCGAGTCTACTCCACGAATCTCGGCTTTTTTGAGTAACTCTACATAAAACGGTCCAGTTCTCGGGTGGCTCTTTAAGTTACGTTTACTAATCTATATATATATATATACTAATAGAGATAATGTATATTAATTATGGGGAATATCATATATATATTATTATATATAAATTAGAATGTATTTCACCATCTTCAGTTTCTCTGTTTTTGTTTTATCACCTCCAGTTGATCCACTTTTTACTTCTCTTTAATATATATATATATATATATTAATATTAGATATTATATTTAAAATACATGTAGATAAATATATGCAGTTATATTATATATAAGTACCTGAATACATTGACTGAACGAACGAGTTAATATTGGCGAAGGTTAGTTGCAAATACGTTCATGTTTCTCGACATTTTCTGCTTGCCGATACGGGGTCTTGCTCAACTCATTTTAATACTTGCTCTTTAATATGTGTAGATAAGAAACTGTGTATGGTTAATTTTCTATCGATTATCTATTGGTTTTTTTTTTTTTTTTTAATGTTGATATGTTATATATATCAAAAGGAAAGAGAAGTCTAGTATTTTGTGTGTGACAGGAGCTTATTACAGATTCTCCAATATCTTTTATTAAGTGTTGTAAAAGAGATTCATAAGTATGCATGTGAAATCGATCACTCAGCCGTGAGCGCCACCTTATGCTATTATATTCAATAATTCACACAACTTGCGCCCACTCCAGTGTAAAGTTATAGTTCAATTTCCATCTAGACCATGTCATGGATATTAGAATTTCCTTGGTCCTAACGTCTGCGCAAATATATTACGCTTATTTACTTTAAAATTATTAAATTTAAAATTTTTATGTGTGATAATATTAACTTCTTAAAAGTAGTAGTATAAATTTTGTAAACACATGATCTTACTTTATGTCCATAATGTATAGGTCTTAGTCTTATCATTTTAAAAAAAAACTAATTTTATTTTACATAACACAGAAATTAGTGATTTTCAACATAAAGTTTTCTAATACTTTTAAATTTTTTTCTGTTAATCTTTGAATGCTAGTAAAAATTATTAGCCTATGACCATAATGTGGCAAGAGATCATCAATAATACTGTATATTATATTAATATATTAAATATTATAATAATATATTTATATATATATATATTAATATATAATATATATATATATATATTTTTATATATATTAATATATATATTATATATATATATATATAATATATTATTACTATATATTAATATTTATATATATATATATATATTAATATATATAATATATATATATATTAATATATATATATATTATATATATATATATATATTATTAAACTTGTAACTATCAATTTATATTGTAATAATATAATATATATTATATTATATTTAAAAAAATACCTGTATTTAAACAACATTTTTGTCTCTTTAATATATAATATATATAATATATTAGATATATATATATATATATATATAGTATAATATATAATATATATAATATATATATATCTATTTATATAATATATATTATATATATAATATATTATATTATATAAACTGTTATAATTTCTGTAATATTTTAAAATAATACCTATATGTAAATAACTTGTGTCCCAATAATATATATATATATATATTATATTGGGTGACTTATCTAGGTATAATATTATATATATAATATATTAATTATATAATGAATTTATTAATATATACTGGGAGGGTACTATACTATAATATATTATATAGGTATATCTATATATATCAAGGTTATATATATTTATCAAATAAATAATAATATATATAATATATAAGTAATTATATAATACTTATACTATATTTTATATTATATAGTAGCTTATGTATTATATTATGTATTATTGATAAATAAATTATATAAGTATTATGAATATTTGTTTTGAGGGTGAGGTAGTATATATATTATCTATATATAATTATTATACGTAGTATCAAGTAATGAGAATAATATTGTAACGTTAGATATATTATACTAATAATATATAACTATATATTATATATATATACTATATATCAAATATATATATATATATAACTATATATATATATATATATAATATATATATATAATTAATTATATTTAAAATTTTACGCTGAATAAGGGTGAGAGGCTCACTCACGGATATTGGTGAGGGTGAGGTGATAAGGGTGAGAATATTCTCTATGATAGTTTATGAAAAAATGCAACTTTTTTTTCAGATCAAAATATTTTTTTTAGAAAAAATCTTGTATTTACCGATACACTTAACTCATGCCATACAGGATATATGGTTTTTTTTCCTGTGTGTGGTGGTGGTGTGGGAGTGAGCAACACTTATATTAAAATTGATATGTTTGTGTACAAGTGCACGGAGAAAAAAACAAACATGGTTGTATATGATGTAATGTTTAAGTTTGCAAATGAAAACTGAGAACATAGTTTAAAAAATAGTTTTTTTTGTATGGTGGGGTCTCAATGGACAACGTATTCAAAATATTCGGAGTTAATGATTTAGTAAGAACAAGCAAAAAGAAAAAAAAAATGAAATGTGTGTCTTAAGCGAGGCTTGAATTGAAAATATTTAAAGTATGGAAAAGCTGAGTAATATTTTAATAAAAATGTTAAATGGAGTTTTCTTTTTCTGAAGGCTATTTTTACTATACCATTGCTATTGCATCTATTACCAACAGTAACAGACTACTGGACTTATCTATTATTCTTTTACGTCACTACCATAGTGGCTACTTCTTTATCAGACTACTTAGACTCTTATTATTCTAGGAGGTGGACTGTCCACTAACTACTGATAATGGAAACTATAGAGCACTGGATTACTATACTACTACTACTAATACTACTCACTACTATTACTACTACCTACTACTACTACTACTACTACTACTACTACTACTGACTAACTACTACACTCTCCGCTCTTTCAATCATTCGTCCTGTTGCTAACAGCCATCGCATTATATCTAAGCTGTATACTTATATATATTATTAAAGTATAAATATGTATATATATTACTATATATATATAGTATAAATTATATAGGTATAATAATATATAATAAAATAGGTATATAAAATATAAATATATATATATATAGTATATTGAGAGTATACCAACAAATTCTCTTATAATTTTACAGTTTAAGGAATGGATATTTTTAATCTTAGGAGGGTCTAAGTGTTCTTGAAAAGTTTGAGAGTTCTTGACATGGAGCGAGAAGTAATTCGCTCGCACCATGTTAAATGTATTGACTGAATAGGAAAAAAAGGAAGACATAATATTTTTATTAATAATTAAGTACGTGTAAAGCAGTAAAAGCGCTAAAACAAGGGGTGGGGGCCCTGGGAGCCGGTTTTGCTCACACTGCTTTTAACTGCTTTTAACTGTTTTAGGGTCCATAAAAGACATGTTTTTCATGGAAATTTGACAATTTTGTCCTAAAACAAAATGTTTTTAAAAAAAAATGTTTTTCAAAACATAAATGTTTTTCATAAACAAAAATGTTTTCACCAAATTACAATGTTTTTTTTTTAAAAAAATAAATTATGTTTTTCCAAAATAGAATGTTTTTTCATCAAAATAAAATGTTTTTCACAAACTTTATTAAATGAAACAGATTTTTTTTTCTGAAAATAAAGATAATATTTTCGCAGGGATCCCTGTGTGGTCTCACGGTTACCTCTAGGAGTGTTGAAACTACGTTATTCATACTCTACATATATAAATATATTAGGACACCAAATATATTAGGACACCAATATTATGGTGCTTATTACATGTTTACTAACTTGAACCGCACCGGAGCCGCATTGGTGTCGGTACCAATACCTCCATTGATCTGCATTTGTTGAATCGTGTTTTAACGATTTTTGATCTCTTTAATCTATGTGTTTGTAAGTTATTTCTTAGTCATGGTACTCTAGTGCTTTTTCTTTTTTATCATGTGGGTTGCGTGCTCTCTCTCGGTGTTGATACCCGTCAAACTCATTTTTTTTTGCGGGTTCTGAATTATCTCTTAGGCAATGAAGACTTGCAGTTCTAACACCAAGTGAAAAAAGCTGAGAGTTGAAGGCAACTCATTTGTCTTAAATATGTGATTTGAGCCAGAATTCAATCTGGCTCCACCGTCACCAGCTCAGTCCGGCTCCGCCTCCCGCTCCGGCTCCGGCTAATAATGCTTCCGGCTCGCCTTGCCTTGGCCGTCATATGAAGACTTCTTTTTATTCCTTTTTTTCTTCTTCTTTTTGTTTCTTCCTCCATCTTTCTTTGTCTTGAATTTTTTGCTTTTCTTTTCATTTTTTCTTTCTGTCTGGGCCCCCTCCAGGGGGAACCTCAAACTCATTTTGGGGTTCCTGAGACCCTCCAAAATGAGGGTTTCTACACCTTTGAAAACAATAAATTGTAGACATAATAATTTGGTCCCTAATATGTAGGATGCAACGTGAGGTTCCGATCTGATTCTTGTCCCGCAGCCACCAGCTTCTGCTTGCCGGCTCATATAGATACGAGTCTCAGTAATACCATAGTCAACTTTATTCTTTCTCTTCTATATCGTTCACCAAATTTATTCGAGCATTTCGAAGTCATCGGCTTTTGGGGGAGGGAACCTCCCACCCCCCCGGCTTAAGACTTTAAGCGACTTGAAACACCATTGGCACTGCATGATGTTGCCACAATATCAAAGATGACATGGGACACAAACTTTGAAAAGGGC
The DNA here is from genome assembly GCA_015478945.1 of Trachelipus rathkii. Taxonomy (NCBI): domain Eukaryota; kingdom Metazoa; phylum Arthropoda; class Malacostraca; order Isopoda; family Trachelipodidae; genus Trachelipus; species Trachelipus rathkii. The sequence continues at coordinate 13,007 of JABUQX010084469.1, forward strand.
GATAACGAATATCTCTACCCCCCGTTGCTCCAAGATATAAATTCATGTTTATCGGCAATCTGAGCTGGCACCGCAATCGGCTCCGGCTCTGGCCCGTATGGTTCGCTATATAATTTAACATTGCCTCTATGTAGTTTTTTCAATTTTTCTCTTCTATTCACTCATCCAAAGTTCAACCTTCTAAGTCCATTTTTTTAAGGTTTTTGGGATGCGGGGACCCCACAACACCCTTTGAACGTAGAGTGCTGGAAAACAATTGGATATTTTTTGATCGAATTGGTTAAGCCGGACCAGCAAAAACGACATGCTTGGTAGCGGTTCTAAAAACCGTACGAGATGGAATCGACACGCCTCGTTGCATAGAGGAATCCACGAACTCGGCATACCATCAACATACTTGTTCAACACCCTGAGACACGTGCGGCTTTTAGCTCCTGAACACAAAAATGTTGCACATGTGCAGTATAGGAAACTTTCGTACTAGGAGTGAACTCGATTTCATCAATAAAATCACAGGAAATCGATTTCAGACAGTTCCTACGATATGTTAACTAAGTGGCGACAACCAATATCGGGTATTTCCTTCACATACAATATATCGCACTAGAAAGTGCTAGAATAAAGGGGGGCGGGGTACTAAGCCATGGTAGGAGTGCCACTAGACCGTTATAAACAGCATCAATCGACTCCCCATAACGGGTTATAACTTTAGGGGAAGACACCAATACTAAGGTGTGGATTATTATGACGTAGGATAAGTTGAGCTAGTTTATTGTCTTGAATCAGAGCTGTCCTCAAGCTTGGTTCGTCTGTGACCGTCACTTCTTAGACTACATACGAAAATCTCACGTACTAACCTGACTACGTACGGGTCATACACAGTGACGTGAGAGTGTTTGGCGTTAGGTGAGCGGCGTAATACTCGGCTGACGTCAAGACCAGGGCGGTTGCTGAGTTATATTATATAATATAGATATTAATAATTAATCAAACACTAATATTATATTAGTATATTATCATAGGGAATACGTAGCATATATATATATAATATATAATATATAAATAAGTGATAATAAATATAAAATATATGTAGAGAATATATATATAGTATATATATAGTATATAATATAATAGTATAATTGTAATAGTAGAGGTCACATACACTAATTTAATTAAGGTATAACTCTACTATAGTAAGTTCATTGACAGAAGTTAGCTTTAACTACAGGTCTACCCACACGGAACGGGAGCTCGGATCAAAAAAAATTTCACAGGTAACCTCTATGATACAATAGAAGAAGAAAATGTTCTAGGGTCGAAATGAATTTTATTTTTTTTTTTATTTTTTTTTTTTTTTTTTTTTTTTATTTTTTTTTTTTTTTTAGCTAGCTGTTCTAGGGGCGAAATATATATATATTATTTGAAAAGGTATTCAGGAGCATGTAAAAGTAGGGGGCTCGAACCGACGGGAAACACAGGGGGGACGTTTTTCCATACCATATGTAGGGGAGGGGCGGAGGAACGCACACTCGCGACACCCAAATACCACAAAAGAGCGGGGGTTTCCGGAAGACCCTCCCCCGGAGTGGGGGAATAGTCCTACCCCGTAGTATCCCGGAAGGCCGAGAGACCTCCGACTCCTAGCCATCGTGCGGTATAACCTTGGGGTATTCTTTAATTACAATTTCCTTACTAAAAAATTTACAACAGGATTCCAAAATGTATTCCTTTTTCGGCTGTAGCCTATTTGATAATGAAATATGAATTGTATTTTTTTTTTTTTTTTTTTTTTTTTTTTTTTTTTTTTTTTTTTTTTTTTCATTTTTCAAGTTGCCTAAAAACGTCTATTTATGTATCATAAGAGGCTACCTGTGAAAATTTTTTTTGATGACCGAGCTGGACGTTTCCGTCCTGAACTGACCTGATCTGACCTATATAATATATAATATATTATATATATATATATATATAATACTATATATAAAATACAGTATATATATATAAATATAATATATATATATAAATATATTATATACGTATATAATATAAATATATATATATATAAATAATATATTATAATAAATATATATATTATATATATATATATATGTTCGTATGTTGGTATTGTTTAGGAAACATTTGTCAATATCGTAATGGAAACTGACACATGGCGGGGTACATAAAAAGGACTATGGAAGATATTATTTAGTTTTCAAGTTTGAAGATATGTTGTTTCTGTGAACATGTGTGTCAATGACTAAAAATGTCTATTTTATATGTTAATGATTTAATAGGTAACGAAAGTACGAAAGTAATCAATCCCCATTCATATCGCATTTAAACTTTTATTTGGGAAGACCTAGGTGAAGAACCTTAAACTTTTTACTATAAAAATTCAATTTGGCCACTTATCTGCCCACCCAAAGAAGTTTATCAAGATCATGTTTTTTAAATCTTTATAAATCCTTCACTTTTCCTAAACTGAGGTGGCCACTTGGTATCATCTGCAAACTTTCAAATTACTGCTTATAATTCACCTATATCTTTTTCTTGGTCCACAGACCCTAGCCAATCCCCAATTCATATCGCAAGTTTTAAAACCTTTTTAATTTGAGAAACCTAGGTGAAGAACCTTCACATTTTACTATGAAAAATTTTACCAGAATTCCAACACCAAGAAGTTTACTCAAGATAAATTTTGAATCTTTATACAGTCCATCACACTTTTCTAACTGAGGTGGCCACTTTGGTATCAATCTGCAAAAACTTAGAAACCTTGCATTTAAGTCGCTGGTCTAATATACTCTTAATAAATAGTAATGAGGAACAATGTGAGAACCCTCCCAGCTCTTGAGACCAAATCCACTGCGTTCAACTGTTTCCGCATGAATGACTTATTGCTCATTTAAGTTGTACACACTGTTTATGCTATTCCGCAACTAACTATTAACTGACCAAACAATTCTTGAATACAACTTTTTTGAACCTATTGTTTCAAGCCGGACTAGTCACCCTTTCTCTATAGAATACAACAACATTCGCTCCTATTGGTAAATCAAGACCACAACATTATATCTCTTAATTTCATACTTTCTCTTCAAGAGCTCCATCCTGCCCTACTGGTTTTTTCTGGCACTTTGATCGGGCTGATTGGGTGGCATGCGTCGATTCTACGCTAACTAAAATTGGAATGCCTGCTTTGACTCTGATGACGACTTCGGCTTCTGCCACTACAGTGGGTGGAGGCTGTAATCGTTGATGGGATGAGCAGGTTGGGCGGATGTCCTCTTGCTTCGAAGGCTTATACTCATCATCCTCATAATATCCAATAGGTTGCGGAATCGTGCTTGTATCTCTTATCCATGGTTCAGCAGATCTTAGAGATGGATTTCGGACCTCGTTCTACATGCACTAATCAATGCTATCTTTCGACTGGCTGGCTAGAAATCGAGTGTGCTTTAGGAACATCTTCAGAGACGCAAGCAACTTAGCAAAGCGGAGGAGCTTTTCGAGTACAAGGAACGAAACAGTCTGTCAGCTAAAACCTCGCCTTGGAAGCGCGGTATCTGCCTCAGGGCTAATTATAACTGCTTTGCTGACGCCTCTATGTCATAAATCTTTCTTCGAACGAATTTTTAATTCTGTAAATCATGGTCCCTTTTGCCCCTACTTATATGCGATCTGATGGCTGTATGACTGTTGCTAACTCTCGCAACTGAAAAAGGCCAATCTCTCGGCCTCAACTTATTTTCTTAACTCAAACCTTCCACCTAATTTCCTTTCCTCCTTCGCCATCTCGTCAAGGTGGTGCCTAAGTTTGTCAGTTTACCTGGTGATACATGCTTGAGATTCAGGGTCCGAGGCTTCCTGAGATTAATGAAACGTAGAAGGTGGGTGGCCCGGGATGGCATTCCTTCCCGAGTTTTTTGAGGAATGTGCTTAACGTCTTGACCCCCAAAGCCCCTCGTTCAACTAATAATTCTCTATGTCTCAATACTAGCACCTTCCCTCAGTGTTGACCCATGTCCAAGTTCCAACCTATTCCGAAAAAAGGAAGCCGCTCTTCTAATTCTCATCCTATGCCTCTCACTTGTATTCTATCTAAGATCTTTGAAACCAACTTCTTAACTCTCACTTCCTAGGCCCATCTGTGGAATCTCATTCTCGTGTTACTTATCCGATCACCGGTACGGGCCCTATTCGGCGGTTCAAGGTCTACATTGGCGATATACTTTCCTCATTTAAAACCGATTTATGAGGGTTTCCGCTTTAGGAACTAACGGGGGGAGGGGGGGGAAAAAAAGAAACTTCGTGAGTGGCGTCTCCGACATATCCAAAAGCATTTTGACGGGTATGGCACGCGTCACTGCTCTCCAAAGCTCCCTGCCTTTGGGTTTCCTCCTTCTCTTTGCTTACTTATGTCTAGACTTGACTTTCAATGTCGGGCTCAATTCGGATGTGTTGATGGAGCGACTATCTTTCTTTTCTTTTTTTCTTCTGTCAAATAGTGGTTGTTCCTCAAAGTTCGGTCTTATCTCCTACTTTTATTCTTACTTTTCATAATGATCTTTACACCTGCACATATAACTCTATTCCCTCTTTCAAATGCCGATGACTCGACCATTCACTCTTCAACTCATTTCAATTCTGCTCCCTCTTTTAACTTCTAGAATTGCAATCTCGTCTTAATCTTTCCGATTCTATTCTCGAACTGATCTGGATAGAATTCCGATATGGGGTCGTCTCAACCTTGTGAAATTCAATTTTTAAAAACGTCAAACTTGTATTTTATTCTTTTAAAACAACCTTTTTAACTTTCCTATATCTTTCGAATGTTCTCATCGTCTCTCCTGTTGACGAATAATAAACAATTCATGGCCTTAGAAATAAACAAAAACCTAGTACTTGAGAAACTCACATTATTATATATCACATAGTTATATAACGGTTGCCTATATATGGATATGAGCGGCTGTTCAAATAAGTAAACTTGAAGTAAGACTTATTCTCTCACGATCTATACAATAATGAGTTCTAGTTAAGACGTTGTTTATAATTATTATTTTACCTACGTTACTTTACCCTCATCGGTATACTAAAAGTATTTAAATCATTACTTTATAAGCTTAATACTTATTTATGGGGTGACCGGTCGACATCGGTATTTATGAAGTTAACTGTAGGGTATTTTACTTACTAATAATTACTTTATTGAGAAGGGGCTATTACCTAATGGTTTTATTTCACTAAACTACTATGACACACCTACGGTTAATATAATATATCAATACTTTAAATGGACAAAGGGTCGTAAATATCGGAAAAAGCCAGAAAGGCTTATTATAGTTATGAGGCACTGGTACAAACTGTGATAAAAGGGACAGATACTCGGGCCATTGTTAATAATCAATTTGGAAATGTGTGAGACAGTGAACAACAAGAACTATTTACTATAACCAATAATTTCCAATCCTATAGTGACTACTGTCAAGCGGAGGGGCAATCCCTCCAACTGCCCGGGATCACTTTATCGTCGATTGGATGAAGTAATGCCCATACTACACCTTACAATTACTCCAGCATCTCTTTTCTATCCAGAGAGGTTACAAAGATTATTGAGGTCCCAGATTTCGAGCTTTTTAAGCGTTTTACAGTAGACTTGACAGTCACGAAACATGAAACATGGTAGAGGGAATTAACGTTGGACATTCATCTATGAATTTCGACTAAGAAAAATGAAAACAGAGTTAAATAGAAAGATGTGTTGAATTCAACAACCTGACGAACCTTAATTTTTGGAAGATGCTCCGACACGTTAAAGAGGAAATTCAAATTAATGAATGGTTGGAGAAACATATTCACCTTGGATGACATACTCCAGCCACCTATAAAAAGGGAGCATTTTTGCAAACTTAGAGTTTCTGAGAGTGTCAGGAATCTAGATCAAATAAGTTTGTTTCGCAAGAGGGAGCGGTTTCTCCAGCCTCTTTAAACAAATAAGCACCCTTATTACTAAAATACTGTAAAGATGTGCATTTCCACCACTTACGACACCCGGCGTTTTGTAAGGGAGCAGCATAAGACACATCAGAGTGGTAAGTAGGGTAGAACTGCGCTGTTGTAATTCGCTGCATTGAGAGAGTTCCCCTCACACGGACGTGCCGGTAGAAAACTCAAAATTAACCAGCTTCATAAAGAAAATTAATAAAGAAAATAAAAAAAATATTATCCTCAATAATTTATGTGTGAGCAAGTTTCTTGTTGAGCTGACATGGTCGATTTAAGCGGTGAGCTTCGGGGTAAGCATCAAAGATGAGGGAGTGTGCCAAATTTGTGCTCCGATGGAGAACTTAAGTATGCCGCGGTATGAGTCAGCTGATGTGCTAAAAGCTATTATCGTAAATCTTTAGCGTGAGCGAGACAGAAAAAATGCCACATATATCAATCAGTTCAGATTCAGAATTAAATCATTTCTCTATGTGGTAGGCTACTATACTGTTCTGTGGAATTCTACGATATCACACATCCTGTTAATGTGTTAACGAGCGTTTCAATGAAGATTTAAATCGCGTGCACGTATTCGACTTCACTATGCAAATTCTCACAAACTCTGGTGGGAGAACTTGGCGGCATTAGAGAAGGGTGGCAAGCATATCTCCACTAGTATCGTCGCGTAATCTTATTGGCTCGGAAAAAGAGTCTCAGATGATGTCAAGAGAGAGAGAATCTTATTGATAGGGCTACGTGGTTTAGAACTGGAATTATGTGTTGTGCACAGCGCACAAAACCAATGCGAAATGGGCCATTTTAACGATTTTGAATCACGAACCGAATAACGTGAATCCCGAGATGCGTAGGGCTTGAGGGGTTTCGATAGCCGTTCTATACCTGAATAGGCGATGTGCGTCAACAGTAGAGGACATTCTGCTGCCCAGAGCATAGTGTACTTTGCCATGTGAAATAAAATACATAAAACAAAAAAACAAAAAAACAAATTGATTTATCACGACATTTTTCTTCTCCAACCTTCACACAAACAAAAATTTATTAGTAGTAAATGATTATGAAACAAGCCGCATACAGAAATTCCCGCAAGATACTGTGGGAACTTATAAAGGACATTATTACGTTTTTTATCGCGAGAATGGTCCTTATGTTAAGAACAAAAATTAATGGCCAAACATCTTGAGCCCCTAGCCTATGCCCAGACACCCCTAGAATGATATGTACACCACAACACCAAAAGTGCATCAAGAGAGTACGATTTAAGTGAGGCGAGAGATAATGTAAACGGAATTGATAGCTCTACTTATGCATATCTGAACCATTCCATTGACAAGGGAAGTACACCGCCACATAGAAAAAAAGCCCTTTTTCAGTTTGCATTCAGTGGCATGTTAAGGGATCGTCATTACACACATTATTTGGAGCACACCCTTAAATCATAAGCGCACACTATAGAATTATTAGTGATCGCTAAATATCTTAAGTATCGACACTCGCGTTAGAGACACGTTTATGTTAATCATGTCTGACGCGATAAGAGCGCGAGGCTATAATTATGGAGAGAGTGTCAAACCTAGTCGCACTCACGATAACCACATTCACAATATGTAGAAAAGTGATATGTAAGCTCATCTGAGAGAGAGTAGTGAAGATAGAAATGAAAATATATCATACAAGCGAGACACTTTAACATATGTCTATATAGACACACATATAATTGACTATAGCCCATCCAACTCTCACACATATGGCATATCACGAGTGCGAAGCGATAAATTATTCTCTATCTGATTTTATTGTGTAAGGTACTAAGCAAGCACACTATATTCAGACAACTATATCCAGCAACAAATCTACCACGTGAGATTCTGGAAGAGAGAAATAACCTTAATTAACATCTCGATAGCTGAAAGATTTTATAACTAGATCTTTATTTGTTAAAATTTAATACGGTTTTCTATACTGAAATACACCTGCTTATGCATTGCCATATCTACATCCTTTCCACATCTACTCATAGCAATCGATGAAGTAAAAGGAAAAGACAGCTTCATATTATAGTTTTTTATACCACTTAGAAGGCATAGAAAGAGAGCTATAAAACTTTGGTACAAAATTTGGAAGAAGACAAGAAACTGAGTAGTGAAGACTAAAATGATCTGTTAGTACTCCCAAAAATCTATAAAAGGAAAGACTGAACCTTCTTTCACGGTCGACGAAAAAAAAAGGCTTTGATGATACTACTATCCCAACCATGCACCACCAGTAGTAGAACACTCTTTCAGTACACTGCTAAGGATCAAGACTTGGAGAAACGAAGTACTATGGAAACGAAAGCTTAAAACGGACTGGCTAATTTGGATGTCTCCCAGAAGAAATTTGTGTTTGACAATTATGATTATTTTTATTCAAACAGTAGTTGATGAATTTGCGTTGTTCCCGCTGAATTACTTTTTTTAATAATAATCAATTTTGCAACTGCCTATATTTGTAATTTTTCCTATCATTGGTATTGTATTAAACACTGCATATTACACTATTAGTTTTAAATAAAAAAATTTTTTTTCATATTGGTTCAATTTAACTATTCTGCTAAATTTTCTTGTTTTATGTCTTCTATCTTATCTATTAATAATGTATAATATAAATCTTCTATATATAAATAATATCCTATATATATATATATTAGGTATATATAATATAAATAATAAGAGATATATATATATATATAGTGATAATATATATAAATATATAAAGTAATAATATATATAATTTAGGTATAGTATATCATGGTTTTTAATCGATTTTTTCCTTACTTTTAATTGTGATAGTAAACTTTAATAGAAAAGTCAGAGAGTATAACTTAACGAAATGCTTAATTTTAAAATATCTAAAAAGATATATAAGGGATAATACATTATATCATTAATATATAATGATATATATAATATATAGAAGAGAGAGAGAGAAGAGAGGCGGTTATGCCGAAGTAGTTTTTTTTTTTTTATAAAATTAAGAATAACGAATGAAAAGAAAGAATATAAAAAAATAAATTTAAAGAAAGATATCATCAAATACAAATTCATTAATTTAAATTTTATATTATAACAATCAAATATTATTATATAATATTAAACAATAATAATAAGAAATAAATAATATAATAATAATAATATAATAATAATAATTAATAAATATATAAATAATAATAATAAAATAATAATATATTACATATAATTATAAATAATAATATAAATAATTATAAAATATAAATTAATTTAGGAATGTGTTACATCTCTTAACAAGGTAATTGTTTTCTGCGGCCAGTTCTTATTAAAAAATTCGGAGGGGAGGAACATCTCATTTTTATTACTTATTCAAAGGAAATGAATACACAAATTTATTAAGACAATCAAAATTTATAACAAAGTATATTTAGTTTCAAATTATACTTATTTATTCGTACTTTTTATTTAAAATATATTATATATATTATATTATTATATTTAAAAAGTATAATAGTTATTCATGATTTTTTAATTTATGACTTATTATTTTTTGTATAATATTAAGAGTAAATTTAATTAATATATAATTGATTAATTTTCACAAGAGATGATTTACTATATAAATAATTTATGAATATTTTAATAATTTCTTCTTCTTCTAATTTCCTATATTTCAGAAGTCCGAAGTTTGAACGAAATATTATCAGTAAAATTATAGCTTTAATATTTGAAGAAACAAATTCGACTCCAAATAGGAACTTTATCAGACGACAAATCTGGAACTAGAATGAAGCTGAGCCATAGTTAAATTACAATCACTCATAGACTAGTCACTTCTGTTGGCATTGATATGAGTAAATGTGACACATTAATAAGATAATACATACTTTAGATAATGTAAATAATTTAATATATATAGTAGTTACTCGAGCAAGATTATGATTATTAACCAGACGCTATTATAAATTATTTATCACAGATATTACCTACTATAGATGTTGGCATATAGTTATATATATATAACTATTGAGAACATATGTTTCAAATCACTCTCGATACTAAAGGATCTCTGTCTCATTTCTCTTAAAGGATCGCTTGGCAAGCGCGCATGTAGATATATAACACCAATTCTACTTGCTATACACTAATTCGGGGTTATATATTCTGACCACAACTTAATAATAATATATATCTATTACTATAAATAAAATATTTAATATATACTATTTATATTTATACTATTTTACTACTTCAAATTTCCTAAACAGTATACTCATCGCTTGAAAAGCCTAGTCATATACACGGTTTTATTCTTGAGGGCTAAACAGGTATTAGGATATCTAATTGCGATTTTGGAGAAAATAAGCATGAGACCGTTGAGAGACGATTTTGAGAACACTATGTAAAATTCGGATACTAACTTTAAGAATTAATGAGTATCTCATCGAGGTTGCACGTTTTTTCGCTACTTCTGTCGCAGATCCAGATAGAATGACTGAGCTGATTCTTGCGCAACACTATCGATGATCACCGGAGGTATAGATGGGATTGGGACTGGCTTCTATGTGTTACTCTGGGGATTTGACTTGCTTCGACTTATCTAGCGTCAGAGAATATTAAGTAGGAGCTGGTAAATCGTTATATGTATTACAACAAAGAAATCTAATTATATTAGCAGTGTATATATTAATTATATTAATTCTTCTTATCTTGTACCATAAATTACTTTTCTCTCAGTACTCTTAGAGGATAGAACCACAATATATTGAGTTCGCTAAATCGCATGCTTATGTTTCCATTAGGCCATTTCTAATATTCTAGAGGAGGTGAAGATTAATCGGGAGTTGCGGTATAAAATATCTAATCTATGTCTCCAAAAAATCATAAACTTATAGTTTTTTTTTTAATAAAGATATCTGTTATTTCTTTCATTTTACAATGTATAAATGGCTTAAATATTCAGCTAATTTTTTTACTTACACATTTTAATTATTACTCGTGTCTCGTGGTTAGCGATATAATCGCGAGAGCGCGAGAGATAAATTTGTGCTAGGCTTAGGGGTCTGAGTTGACAGGAGGAGTCTAACACAATAAATGCTTAGGTTAAGGCTCCTTGTCTCCCGTGGATTCGCGGAAAACGACGCGCCGCAGGAGTGCTTTTCACATTTTAGAACGAAAGGTGGTCCTACGATTTAAATCACGTTTTTTACAGTTCTTAGGCTTTTTGGTTTCGTATAAACGTGTGGTCTCAGAGTAGACTATTACACTATGTGGAGGACATAAAATATATATTTTACTTCTTGGTGCACCCTTCATTTTATTTGCCATTTAAAACATTACTTTCTAACTATAACGGGTTACTTGTATTAATAAAAATCTTGATATCGGTTCCTTCCTCTATTATATATATCTATTATACTATACTCGACTCTTTAGTAATATTAAGGGTAAATATTCTAATTAATATATTGTATAATATATACTAATTCCTCGGCATACTATAGAAATAGGCTCACCCCAATTATCTATCTTAATTTTCGGGAGCGTCGAGATTCCTCACTCAATACCTACTCATTTATATATATATTTATAACTTCAACGGCGCGGAGTAGTCACAGAGGTGTCTAATTAAGTGTATAACCTTTTATACTAATATATCAACTCCCCTTCTCATCATTACTCAGAGTGTTATACCTTAATTATTAGACCTTTATGCTCATTGTATAATATACATTCTCAGTTACGGTGTGCATGGAGGCCTTCAAGCTGAAATCTAGTTAATTAGAATAGGCGGATAGGCTATAGTATGCGGGTGAGCGGTTAGGTATTATGAGTATATATATAATGTAGCCTCCCCGATGATTTTTGAGGGAGGTTTTAAGAACTATAGTAATATATACCTATCTAGTAACTAGTACCGTCGTCAATGACCAAAGGATAATACGTAATACTACTAGATCTTATTATTCTTATTATGTCTGATAATCTAAGATTTCTTAATTTCCTAAATAGAGAACACTTCGATTCTAGTTCGCTTCACAGATTGGTTAAGGAGAAGTGACAACTGGCAACATTCCAACGCGATTCCCCGATAAAAAAGGTTAGGCCCGCGAACTGATCTTTTCCCTAGCTTCCCGTGAAACTACGCCCTGACGTCATAGTCTTTACGTCATTGATAATTAATAAATAGCTTCATTATTTATAATACACTAGGAGAACGCAGATTTTTCTTAAGTATAATTACTTGAAACCCTTTACTCAAACTCTCATCTATCACGTTATTAATAGACATACTATAATACTGAGGAAATTTATACTTATATACACTTCTTTTTAATATCCGTAATCATACACTAGTATATGCTTTCGGACTAGAGTGATAATCTCTACTACTAGAGAGGAATCGTTATCACATCGTACATGAGGAGCGCGAATTCTATCTATTATCTATTTATAGCGTAAACCGCGATCTTTATACTCGAACCATAGACTTTATTAGAGGTTCTTATCTAGCTCTCACTGAGCGTCGACTTTGACGGACGAAGACTCTAGACGTTAGAGGAGACTAGTGAGGTTGATTTCAACGCCTTGATGGGCGCTTTGAACGAACGAATAGAAACCTAGCCTTGCCGTGATTGATGAACAGTATAAATCTGACGTTGTTTAATGTCATTATCGATCTAATGTTATTTGCATAGCTCAGTATATATAAATATAGTGGAAGTTATAAGTAGGTACATAAACGATATCCATTACTTAGCTTATAAATACTAATTAATTGCGGGAACTACTAACGTAGTGAGGAGCTATAAACTGTATAGGATATTTGAGCCTTCTTTGCAACTTTAATTGGTGGCCTTAATATTACTTATTGAGTTTATTTCGTAGAGAAATGTATCAAATGTCGCAAGAAGATGATATTGTGAAAAATGCCGAATTTTCAGTACTATACAATTTCTTATTTCAAAAATAAATAAATCTGACTCAAAATTAATGTCAGGGATTTTATTTGCTTTCATGTATGTTTGGCAGGGCGTGTTTGAGTTGAGTGAGGAACTCGGGAGCGTTATTGAGAGAGCGTCAGGAAACTTAAACTTAGTGTAATTTTTCTCTAAGTCTTTCTATGACATTTTGTTATTGTCTGTTATTATGAGTTGATAAGTCATTTAGAGTGAGAAAAAATCATGCGTACAATATTTATTAAAATAATGTTGTAATCGATTATGATCAAACTACTGTAGGTGTTCTTTATATTACTATTTTTGGAATTTCTATTTTTATAGTGATTTTACGTATATATTATTTCTGTCAGAAAAATTGGTTTCTTATGTGGGAGTTTAAATATTATTTTACTTTAATCGAGGAAAGGAAAAATGAATAACCCACATTAGAACCTGGTTTCATCTTAACCCTTTTTTTTCATTTTAATTGATTAACCTACCTACCTAAACTAAACCTAATGTAAGCTTTGAGAGATGGGATGAAGACCTAACCTAACCTAACGTACCTAACCTTATCCTAATCCTATCCTAGTCCTACGAGCCTAATAACTAACCCAACCTACCTAACCTACACCTAACCTAACCTAACCTAAAAACCTACACCTAACCTAGCCTACAAAAACTTAACTTATACTAATCTAACCCTAAACCTAACACTACCTTAACTTTATGCTTACTATAATTGTTACGATATCCCCACTGAGTTGCATCCTTCGAAGGGGGACCCACCCCACTTTAAAAAAAATCGAGAAATGATTCGCAAGAAGAGCTGAAATTTGGAAGAGAGGGATTCAGAGTGTAAAATTTTTCTAGAAAGAGTTGGTATCGATTCGGAAGGAGTTGGGCATCGGCACCAGGATGGCGGGCGGCTCACGGTGGCGGATTGGCCGAAGTTAATAAACATTCGTAGAACAACAATGTTGGTGTCTTTAATATATGTTTGTAGATTTCGATGTCTGTAGATTTCGAAAATAATGGTTTCAGAAACATCAAAGAAAAATAAAAATAAAAAAGTAAATAAAATCAATAAATAAATTTCTTATATCTTTTATTAATTATCAACTAGGTAACATAGGTTTAACGGTTTTGTACAATACCCTTAAAGCAGTAAAATTCAGCTAAATCAGATTAAATCACAAACTGCCCTCCTCGAGGCAACCCTTCCGTGATCCTTACTGACTCTTATTGATTGCTTCTACTAACGGATACTGATTCTATTGGTTCAAAGTCGCATTTGATCTTTTTACGTAAAGAATCTGAGTCATGTTATACATAACCACTAACTTATGATTACCGCAGTAACTTCAGTAAATTTCAGTAAATAAGCAATTGCTCGCCAATCCCCTCATTCCCTTCTTTTGTGATCTATTGGGATCATATGATCTAATTGATCCTATTGATCACCTTCAGTTTATGAATCCAATCTAGACTTCGGATGAACTAGATTGATTCAAAGTCATAATTTTTTTAGTAAAACATTAGATATCAGCGTTTTTAAATACATACTACTTCTTCCTAAACGTTCTCTCTATTAAAATATAGCTACAAGAGTCAAAACTCGCCCCTCTAACCCATAAAATCTTAATAGTCCATTTCTGCATTTCAATTTCTACTTTCTTACCACCATCCACCTTCATGTTGATCATTCTCTCCTCCATTAAATATATACCTTAACTCTATTTCTAGTAATACTGATCCTTATTCGATACTCTCTACATTGATTTTAACTATTAGTTGATATACTATTTAGATTACTATTTGAATTCTAGATTGATTATTAAACTATATGATGTCAATTGTTAATAAATTAATTTTAGTAAAAAATTGTCATGTTTTTAACATACCTAATTAATATCAATTAAAGTTGATTATAGCATAAATTCAAGTACCAAATATTAAATATTAAACCAACCACCTCACTCTAAAGCTGGAACCCGCAACCTGTCTTACTAGGATCTATTGATCTAATTGATTTAAGTCAAATTTTTAATTAATAGATAACATAAATTATTAATATTATATACATAACGTTTATAACAACAAAAGTATATAAAAAATAAAAATACTATTATATAATATTTTTATTATTATTAAATAGAACATTATTGATTAAAGATGCGAATTGAATATTAGACTTAATTATTTGTGTTGCACATGATTTATTATCTTCGGGCCCCTTATAACTTAATATAATTTATAACTCCGTAACGACGCATAATTATTTATTAATTATATAAATCTAGTATTATGACTAATAAGAGGTGCTATAATTGTCTGGGTTCCGAATATTTTTTGTCTTGTTGCAGATGGTGTCATTTCGTCGTAGAGGAGTTTACTTAGGTCTGAGGTTTTTTAAGGTTTTAGGATCCTCCTTATGGTGTATTAGAGAGTTAGTGTCCACCTACCCACATGGTAATTTTATTGCTAGTGGTGTCCCCTTGTCGTAGACGATGTTACGTATCCCTGCACCCCCGTAAGTGGGCGCCGCCCCTCCAAGTTTTTTTTTTTTTTTGCTATGGCCTTATATAATGCTAAGCTTTTGTTGTTGCAAAGGATTAAGATTTTATGGTTCGACCCTTTTGAGACGAAGGTGAAATCCAAGTCATGTCGGCCGTTGACTTGGGAATTTGCATTACATCGTTAGATTTTGACGTTTGAGACGTCAAATTAGGGTTTCCTAAGGTCGACGAGATCGTTTTCGACGGTTTCGGATCTCTAAACAGGCATTAAATCAAGTCATTTTAGCAGTTGACTTGGGATTTTCCATTATATTGTTAGATTTTGACACTTGATGTGTCAAAATATAGGTTTCTAAGGTCGGCGAGACCGCTTACGAGGTCTGGGAGACCGGTTTCTGAGTTTTTGAACCTGAACTTTGTGGGTTGAACCCATAAAAGTTTTTTTTGTTGATTTTATGGCTATAGTTAGATGGAAAATAAGCAGCCTACATGCTTCTGAAAAGAGATCGGAATAAGGGAAGGAGTTGGGTCCTGAGTAGGTTCTTGATGAGGATCACTGAGCTGGAGCCTGGCTGGAGCCTTAACCAGAGCTGGAATCGAATCTTGGAATAAGCTCATATAATAAACCAAGTGGGCTATCTTTCCCAATATTTACGAACCCGTAGAATTTGATTTTGAGGGCTTCAGATTCCTAGGGGGTATCTGAGATCCCATGAGTAGGGCTCCCAGAAAAGCAAAGAAATAAAGCAAGGAGTGCAAAGCTGAGGAAGGAATATAGAAACAATTTAAGAATTCGAAAAGGAGTCGACTGGACTCCGGAGCGAAGAATGAGTATGAGCTGAGCCAGAATAGTGCAGTGCTTAAATCCAAGCTTGCTTTTGACTTTCATAATGTTTGTTACATCAATAATGGGTGCTGAGATCGAATACGCTGGATTCCACTCTCTAACAGGGGTAGTAGTAGTAATCACCATAGTCCGACCTAATGAATTATTATTATTATTATTATTATTATTATTATTATTATTATTATTATTATTATTATTATTATATAAACCAACGAATTTAATATAAACCAACGAATAAGTGCTAACATAACAAAGTTTCAACATCAATAATGCAAACATAATGTCGCCTAAACTAAGAACATGGCATACGTAGCATACCTTGCGTACGAAGCAAACTCAAATGTTGTAAAAACAACATGAAAATAAGTTCCTTGCAGAAATATCATAGTAAATTGGAAATATTTATTAAAAATTTGTGCTTCAGTAATAAATGTTTTACTGCATCATAAGCAAGATAACATATGTCTATATACACACCGCTCTTCAAAATACAATTCTTTTCACACCTTAACCTATGGTTTTTCACATATAGATTTTTCATTTATGTTAAATAACAAATTTAAATTAAGCAAAGTTCTGTGATCATGCAAACTTAGCACATACCTCTGATCATATCCTTCAAAAATGTCTTTAAATGGACCCCGAATTCTTAATTAATTATCAGCCCATTTTTTTCAGCTAAACAGCAAACCCAGCTTCTTCTGACCTCTAAAACGTCGTTTTCAGGTATTTTTCTGTCTGTTGACATTTCTTTTGTATTTTCAATTTTTGAAAGCCTGTTTTAGAAATTTTTCTATTCTCCTACAATTTTTTTCGAAATGAATTCAAACTTGAAATACACAAAGATTGGACTGTTACATAAAATTTCTTGGAACGAAATATTAATATTTGACCCCAAATCCGATCAATGGTCGATTTTCAAAACCTGCTTTTTTTGGGCTATGAAATTGAAAAATTTTAAAAATATTTTTTCTGCTCATTCGATATTATTGAAATTTTAGGGTATTTGTAGTTGAGGGAGATGCACATTTTTTAATTACATCATTTTTTTTATATGCAGTAGTTTTGAATTTGTCCTTGGAATAAATATTTTTAAAATTTTTCAATTTCAAAGCCCCAAAAAAGCAAGTTTTGAAAATCGACCATTGATCGGATTTGGGGTCAAATATTTATATTTCGTTCCAAGAAATTTTATGTAACAGTCCAATCTTTGTGTATTTCAAGTTTGAATTCATTTCGAAAAAAATTGTAGGAGGAGAATCGAAAAATTTTTAAAACAGGCTTTCAAAAATTTAAAATACAAAAGAAATGTCAACAGACAGAAAAATACCTGAAAACGACGTTTTAGAGGTCAGAAGAAGCTGGGTTTGCTGTTTAGCTGAAAAAAAATGGGCTGATAATTAATTAAGAATTCGGGGTCCATTTAAAGACATTCAGATCGGATGAGCAGAAAAATATTTTTGGCAATTTCTTAATTTCAAAACCAAAAGAAAATTAGGTTTTGAAAATAGACCATTGCTCCGATTTGGGGTCAAATATCAATATTTCGTTCCAATAATTTTTATGTAATAGTCCAATCCTTGTATATTTTAAGTTTGAAGTCATTTTGAAAAAATTGTAGGAGGTGAATCGAAAAATGTCAACAAAAAAAATAGATTTTCAAAAAATTAAAATAGGAAAGAAATGACAATGGACACAGAAAACACCCGAAAACTACGTTTTATAGGTCAAAAAAGCTGCAGTTTGCTGCTTAATTGATCAAATGGGCTGAAAATTCAGATTTTTGGATCCATTTTAAGACTGGGGCAAAATGGGATTCAGCCCGGAGCAAAAATCAAACCCTCCTCTTAACTTAACTTGACAATCCAACCGTGTTACCCTGAGGTCTTCTCCTTCACTCATCCTACTAAGGATACTACAATTAAATTTCACGAGTTTCTTATTCAATAAAGTTCCTAAAGGAAATCATCTTTTCCTACGAGAAGTCCCATTTAAGGGTCACCCCACGAAGGGCGTATGAAGTTCCATTTGGGGTGTCACTCCTTAGAAGGGGGTGTAATTGGGCAACTATGACGTCAGCCCGAAGTTATAAATAAAAAGTTATAAATAAAATGAAGCATAATTTTATTATCCTTAGTAGGGTTAGTGAAGGATAAGACCTCAGGGTAAGACAGCTGAATTATTAAGTTCGGTTAACCTTGGTGTTGCTAAGTAGGATAGTTTGTTAATGTGTACAAATCATTTTTGAAGGAAATGATCAGAGCCATGTACTAAATTAGCATGATTACGGAACATTGCTTAAGTTAAATTTTTTATTTATCATAAATGAAAAATGTATATGTGAAAAATCATAGGTGTGTGAAAAGATTTGTTTTTTGAGAAACAGTATGTAGATAGACACTTGTTATCGTGTTTCTGATGCAGTAAAACATAAATTTGTTAATGAAGCACAGATTTTTAGTAAATATTTTCAATTTACTTTGATATTTCTACAAGGAACTTATTTTTATATTATTTATACAACATTTGAGATTGTTTCGTGCGCAATATATGTTAGGTGTATTATATTCTTAGTTTAGGTGATATTATGTTTGCTTTTTGATGTGGAAACTTTATGTTAGCAATTATTCGTTGGTCAGTATGATATCTATAGGTTAGGAAATGAAACATTTATGTTTTTTGTTAAATATTTGACAATATACCGAATGTTTGCATTATTAGTATTGAGGATAATTGGAAAAATTAGCATCAGTGTTTGGTTTATGAGCATCATTGTTGCTACAGTAAACAAAGTAGAAACTCTTAGTGTTAGCAGCTTATTCATACGTAAAATATGTTAGGTTTGTTGTTGTACATTATGTTCTTAGTTCAGGTTATGTTATGTTAGCTTTATTCATTTGATGTGAAAACTCTGTTTTGCTTTCATTTATTCGATGGTCAGTATGATAAATAGGTTAGCATATAATTTTAATTTTTTCCTGCCTTTTGTTAAATATTACTATGGTAATGTAAAATTAACACTGTTATGTTGGAGAAATGTTTGAAAGGTGGGAA
This sequence comes from Trachelipus rathkii, assembly GCA_015478945.1. Lineage (NCBI taxonomy): Eukaryota > Metazoa > Arthropoda > Malacostraca > Isopoda > Trachelipodidae > Trachelipus > Trachelipus rathkii. Next base: position 32,382 of record JABUQX010084469.1, read on the forward strand.
TAAGTTAAGTTTTGTGGGTAATGTTAGCTACTTTGCCGTTGAGAAGCAAGGTACTTTGTTATGGTTAACAGATTATTCATACGTAAGGTATGTCAAGTTTGTTGTTGCACAGTATATTCTTAGTTCAGGTTATGTTGTGTTAACTTTATTAATGTGAAGACTTTATGTTAGCATTTATTCGTTGGTTAGTATGATATATAGATTAAGATACAGTTTTTCTTTTTGCCGAGTTTTGTTAAATACTACTATGTTAATTGATATTTTGAATGTTTTAAGTATAAAACGAATAAAGAATTTAGTAAAAACATATAATATTTCTAATAAATTTATGTTATGTTCATTCAAAAAACTTATTTTATGTAATGTTTATACAAAGAACTTATTTTTATGTTATGTTTATGCAAAAAATAAAACTTGAATATGACTTTAATCACTTAATTAATGGATCAGAAATAGTAAAAGGGTTATGACTACCAGTTTTAATTTATTTATCTATTGATTAATTGATATTTTTGATAAAATGAATTAAAAGAATAAAAGATTTAGTAGAAACATAAAATATTTTTAGTAAATTATATATCTTCATACAAAGAAATTATTTTTAATGTTGTGTTTATACAAAAAAAATTATTTTTATGTTATGTTTAGGCATAATGCATGATCAAATATGACGTGAGGCAGTAAGTCAGTAGAGCATGGCATGGTTGGGGGGATGTGGTATGGTGTTTGCGCTTCTGCTTTACTGCTCTAGGGCTAATTAAGTATATTTTTAATAAAAATATACTTTTTTTTAGTAAAAACATGTTTTAAAATTTTTTTTAATTAAATAGATAAAATTTTATTAATAAAAAGTTTTAAAATAAAAAATTTTAAAACTAAATAAATTTTTTATAGATAAAAAGTTTTAAAATTAAAAAAAACTTTAAGCAAAATAAAAATGTAAAATAAAACATAAAATAATAAAAACTTAACATAAAATAAAACTTAACAACCAAATTAAACATGAAATAAATAAAAAGTAAAATCATAAACAGCAAACTAAAATTAAACATGAAATAATAAAAATTTAGAGCAAATAATAAAAACTTACAATATAATGAAACCTAATACTCAAAATATAAATGTAAAATAAAAGTTATAAATAAAATAAAGCATAAAATTAATAAATACAATTTTAAACAAAATAGAATTTAAAATATAAAACATTAAATAATAAAATCTTAACAAATAAAATAAAATTTATAAAATAAATAAAACTTTAAACAAAATATAACAAAATAAATAAATTAACTTTAAACAAAATGTATATGTAAAAATTAAACATATAAAACTATAAAAACTTTACAAACAAATAAATGTTAACTTTAATCTAAATACAAATGTTTCGTCATGAACTAGAAATATAATAGTTGGCGCATGCAAAAGAAAATGAGATTTAAATATTAAATGTGAAAATAATTTTTAATGTTGGCCAATGACGTTTAGAAAACGGAACAATATGCATGACGTTATAAATAAGGCCATCGTAGATCCAGTAGGATTGGCAGGTTTACGATTAGAATAGATGCTGTATTAAGGAAAGTACTTAGTATCTATACAATTAATGTGTGTGTGGGGAATAATAAATAGCAACAAACAACGACAGCAACATAAAATAAAAAATAACAACACATATATATATAACTATAATATATATATATATATATATATATACTATATATAACCAACCTGCTATATTTATATATTCTCTTTCCACCAGCAACTTATATACTCAACCAGCAGCATAACCTTCCAGCATATCTTTCTTTGCTATCCCATATATGCTCAACATATATATATATATATATATACGCATATATATATATACATATACTATATATATATATATATATATATATAATTCTCACCTATCATAAACCACTGAGAACCGTCTTTATGCACTGACACATTGCATGAAACTGAATGTTTTACGGACTTTATCGACCTCTTTACCTGATGTTTATTCGTCATTCGTAACCTTTGACTGAACGTAATAGACACCAATCAGCACCTTGAATTACAGTGACATCATTCATTATTACGCGCTGTGATAAGGGACCAGTTGTTGGAAAGACTAGATGTGATATAACTTCTAGTGTGAATGTGGATGTTTATTGAAAAATAAAAAACATTAAACAAAATTAAGAAATTGTTTCGTCATGCAAAAGAAATATAATAGTTTATGTACAGCATACAGACGAACAGGAGTTACTTATAGAAATGAAATCCTTCACATGTTAGAGTCGAAACAGTTATGCGCGCAGTGAGAAGCCCAATCGTATAAACAGCATCAGGTGACGTTAGCATAGATGTGCCTAGAGAAGTTAAGAAAATTAAGTTGCGTCAGTTCAGACAGTGTGTGGAGAGAGAGAGATAGATAGATAGATAGATAGATAAATATATACAGATAGATAGATAGATAGATAGATAGATAGATAGATAGATAGATAGATAGATAGATAGATAGATAGATAGATAGATAGATAATAGATAGATAGATAGATAGAGAGAGAGAGAGAGAGAGAGAGAGAGAGAGAGAGAGAGAGAGAGAGAGAGAGAGAGAGAGAGAGAGAGAGAGAGAGAGAGAGAGAGAGAGAATACCGTACACAAAGTTTGCGTGAGAAAAAGCGATTGTGCGCGAGTTTAGGCATGTGTGAATGCGCCGCGATGTATTATCGGAAATAATGTATTCATTTTAAATGCAAGTAAGTGTATATATAACCTGTTACCCGATTTTATAAGTTGTGCAACACTTGGTTGCTAGAGTGACCATCTAAGAAATTATCCATTAATAGAGACCATATAATTAATAAGCCCGTTGTACTAAATTTCATATATTTTGTGCAACGTTTGGTGATTGTTATAGTGATCATCTATGTAATTAATAGCTGAATTCACCATTAAAATTTCACTTCAAGGATAAAACCCCCGTTTTGTGGCTCGGTCCCCATCTCAAATGGGGACCTTTCCATTTTTGATTCATCAGGAATCATCATTCTTCGTAATCGCTCTTTCATTTTCTTCTGCTAAGCGCTCTGTGCCTTTCGTCTGGTGCCCTCCCCTGGGGTTCTCATACATACTTGAGGGCTCTGAATTCCTTAAAATCGGATTCTACGTCATTATAAGCATAGGAATAAACACTTCATTTAGCCCAATATGCTCCTGTACCCAGATTTCAACTCTGACTCCTGCAACGGCTTCGGTATAGGGCTCCGCATTTTGTTCATTCTCAGGTTCCGACTTCTTCTGTTTCTTTCTTCATCATTCCTCCATCTTCTTCTCTTATGCATTCTATGCATTTCTTCTTTTTTCTTTTTACTCCGGCTCTGGCTCCGACTCCGGCTTAGTGCTCAGGCACATGAGTCAACTCAGACTCCTACTTCTATTTCTTTCTTCATCCATCTTCCTCTGCTATGCATTCCATGCATTTATTTTTCTTCTGACCCCGGCCCCGGCTAAGTGCTCCGGCTCATGAGTCAACTCAGGCTCCGTCCTCTTCTTTAACCTCGAATCCTCCTTCTTCTCCTACGCACTCTGTGCTTTTCGTCTTCCTACGGCCATTTCCTACTTAGAGGTGCTCAGCACACCCTACATGGGGTGCAGCTGCGTGAAACCTCAACTCATTCTAGCGGACTTCACCAACTGTTAGGTTGCCAAGTTTTGAGGGGATAGGGCAAAGAGTAGGTCGCCAACTTATGATTGCCAGTTTGAGTTGGAACCCAGTTGCAAACCCATAATTTGACTCCCCCAAGGGTCAAAATGTAACGACGTTAGTGATAATCCAAGTCAACGGTCGACATGACTTGTAATTTTCTGTTCCAAACGCCTCGCCGACCTCAGAAGCGGCTTTCAAGACCCCAGAAAACCCCTAATTTAACGCCTCAAACTCCAAAAAATGAATGTTGCAAAATGTTGCTATACAACATTCGCTTGCAACATTTTTAGCGACAGGGTGTGCCCCTTTACTACAAAAATGGAAAGACTTAGTTAATTGATAATTTATATCGATTGTTTTCAACGTAATAAGTCAACCAAAGCACGTATATTTTGGGTAAAAAAAACCATGATAAATCGATTGGAGTCATCAGATATGGTCTACCGACCATTTAAAACCTTCAAGGAACCAAAAAAATACCTTCTTAGTGGATCAACACAAAGTTCAGATTAAAAACTCAGATAACGGTCTTCCTGACCTAATAAAAAAAACGCTCACCGACCAAAGAAACCATAACTTTGACACATAAAGTGTCAAAATTTAACAAAGTAGTGGAAATATCCAAGCCAACTGCTAACATGACTTGAATTTCCTGCCGTTTGGAAGCTTCAGAGTCTCCGAAAATGGTCTAGCCGACATTAGAAACTAGTCTTTGCCTTTGAGGTGCAGTGTTGCCTCTGGTAAAAAAAAAGTCAAACATCTCTGGAGTTGGGCCGTGATCACCAAGTCAGCTGCTGACATTTTTTTTTACAGTTAGTTAGCACAACTCGCGGGAAGAGCTCTGTTCATATCCGTGTCTGCAGCTATGGACAAAGGGCCTAAAAAATGCTAAAAAGTATCAAAAAATGGTAAAAAATAACAAAAAATGCTAAAATGGACAGATTTAGCGGACTATATTGCTAGATTTAGCGACAAATATGGTAGCCGGGGCCAGGGCCGGAGTTGGATATACTTTTTTTTTAAATAGTTAATAGGGATTGGAACACTAAATGGAAATTGTATAATATTTGTTCAAAGAATAAATTTTAAAGTATAATTTTTTTTTTTTAAATTGAGTAAAATACAAATGATAGATACTTTAAGATACTTAAAAATTAAAAAAAAAAATTATTTATAGTATAAAAATCAAAATATTTTTTATATATTTATTTATATATATATATATATATATATATATATATATATATATATATATATATATATATATATATATATATTATATATATAACCTATATATATATATATATATATCGCTCTCACTTGATACAAGATCATACATACACCCACCTCTACCACTACTACTACCTGCCTTTAAAATTAAATGGAACTGGAGTCTAAGCAATCACTACTGATATATGGACTTCTCCAAGTTATGACTCTTTTATGTCTATTACCGCCCATTGGATTACAGATGAATTTGAGAGAAAGCTTGCTGTATTGAGGTGTATCCGGTACAATACTGTATATAATGCTTCAAATATATCACTAAGTTTAAAGGGTATCTTTAAAGACTGGAAATTAAACAAGATCCACTGCATTGTAAGAGATAATGCAAATAATATAGTTTTGGCAGTAGAAAAAGCTGGATATCAAGGCTTAGGATGTTTCTGTCACATTCTCCATTTAATTGTAAGACATTCAATACTTGAAGTGCAATGAAAATGATGTTATTAAGGTATTTTATGTTTGATGTAAACTTGCAATTTTCTAACTTTCAAATTTCAATATATTTATAACTTTTCCATTTTCATTGATCTTTTCTTTAATTAAAATTAAGACTTTCATTGGTTACTGGTTGGTTATGGTTATTGGATAATGGTTATTTAATTAATGACTAAATTTCTTAAATGTTTCCACAGTATAAATAAAAAGTGTAATTTCATTATTGTTTTTTTCACTTTTTCGTTATTAGATTGAGAAAATGGGTTAAGAAAACGCACAAACCTAAAGCAAAGGCAATCTTCCACAAATATCAAATTCAAGCTGGAGTGCCTTAGTCAGAGGACTTAAGTGATCAACTTGTTTCTTAAAATTAAATTATAATCTTTTATGATCATCCTTTAAATCTATCAATAATGAATTCCTCATGGTTCTGTCTTATTCCCAACTAATGTTTTTGTTTCTTATTAATGATCTTCTTTCTATTACTTCATCACCTATCGGCCCTTAAGCTGATGATTCCCCACATTTGTAATTCCTTTCACCTTGAAAGAATCAACATCAAATAGCAGCTTCTAGAACGACTGACTTAGAGCAACTAACCTCTGATCATTTTCATATTTATAATTTGAGGAGAGAGAACATATAGTTGTTCTCAATGCTTTAAACTCTACTATCATCTATCTACTCAGCAAAGACTTTTGACAACTATGAAAAACCTTCCCCTTTCTAAATATTCTTGGCATTTCCTTTTCTAGAGATTTTACTTTTTACTTAGAAGAACAACATAATTTCTCTCACTAAACAAGATTCTAAGAAATTAGGTGTTTTTAGGCGTCTCGGAAATTCTTCAAACTATCCCCATAGTATAAATATAATTAAAATTTAATTATATCTCTACTATACTATCCCAGTTTTTTTTCCTCTGTATGTGGCCGTTGTCCGTTTTGGTATTGAGTATGGATCTCATATCTGCAATGGTTCCATTCAAATTCCCTTTCTTGAAAAAACGAAAGAAAGAGAGTCTTGAGAATTTCGTCTTAGCAACTCGCCAGCTCTCATTGGCACTCTCCAATCTCTTTCTGGCTATCGAACTGTTGCATTATTCTGCTCCTATTATATTTCCGAATTCGTACATGTTCGCAGATGGAAAAGTCTTCAACATTCTTTCTTTTATTTTATTCACTTTTCATAAATTAAACACTTTCAAACTACATGTATCGGCTCATGTAAGCTTTCTATTACTTGATATATGATTTCATTATCTCAAACCATGGTGAATTTCATGTACATCTCTGGCATTTTCCGCCAGAGCCAATAGTACTATATATATATATATATATATATATATATATACTCTGTACTCATATATAACATATATATATATATATATATGCTGCTGCCAATTTTCTGTCCTGAGCACCATATAATATAGCTATATGTATATATATTTATATGTATATATAGCATATCTTCGTATATATGAACTCTTCCATATGTATATGTATATATATATATATATAGCACATAACCAACTGCTGCTTATTCTCATAACCTTATATACATATATATATATATATAACAGCAACAGCTATACTTGTATGTATATATGTATATGATATATATGTATGTATATCACTCATCTTTGCTTCTTTCCAGCTAACAGCAACGCCATGCGCGCCATGCGCATATAGCAGTATAGCAACCAGCAGCCCATAGCAGCCTTATGTATAGCCATAGCCAGCCTTTAGCAACAGCAACTGCTGCATATATGCGCCAGCAGCCTTGCTGCTCGCGCTGCTGCTCACTGCTGCTCGTGCCCAACACTTATTAGCTAGCAATATATATATAGCCATGCTATATGCATAGCATAGCATATATATATATATGCCAGCACAACAGCCCTTCAACTCAGCTGCTGCTGCCCTGCCTTAGTATATGCTCAGCAGCCCTTGCAGTCAGAAGAGGCTTTAGCGAGAGTGATCATGGGGGATACCGAGGAAATTGCCCCTATGCTTTTACAGTTTTGTATACTCCTCTTACGGAATCAGATATATAAAAGGGAATGTTTGAACAGAAGAAATGAAGCGAGGAGGCCTTAAGAGGTGAGGAAGTTCCTCCTTTACGGATTATTGCATTTAAAAAACAAGTTTCATATTTTGTTAATAATTTGCGGAATCACTGAGATACTACTATATACATATACATATATATATATATATATATATATATATTTGCTATGACATAGATACATATAAACTTTATATATATTTTATATATATTTATATATAATTTTGTATATATTTTATTTACCTCTCTATGCTTTTGATATATATATATATAACTTTTATATATACTTTTTATATATATATATATATATATACTCTATATCTTTCATCTTTATATATATACTATCTTATATATCTTTCTATATATATATCTTATAACATATATATACTCTTTCTATACTCTATATATATGTATTTATATATATATATATATATATATATATAATAACTTATATATATATATCATAGACTGCTCATGCTGCTGCTGCTGCTGCTCTTGCTGTATATATAGCATATATATATATATAAATGATGATGCGACATCTATGGAGATCCTACAGCTTTTCTCGAAAAGTATAAAGAATGTTGCTTCAAACTTCGAATATAATCTATATATGGAATAAGCTCGAAACAGGTGAAAATTTCAAGTCTGTAGGATGTATATAGAGGGTGGTCACCCCCGGCCGGACCCGAATGTGCCTTACGCCTTTGTTGGCAAAGAAGATCAAAGGTAGAAGCTAAATCCGGGTTGAGCGACAGGCCATTTGGAGATGGGCAAAGACCGAAAGATACTAAATGGAAATAAATATTCATTAATTTATTTATTTTTGTTTTGTTCTGTTTTGTTTTGTTTGTTTTGGTTATTACATGAAGAAGTGACCCGAAGTGATTCACTTCAAGTTTTTAAAGCCTTCTACGGTTCCACATCATTATCTGGCTAAATGCTGCCCCTTTACGTTCAGTTTTATGCATACTGGTTTTGAGCAGTTCCTTCAGAAACTTCGGCTCCAGCCTCTGAGGTCAATATGTATCTATAGGGTTGGGGATTGCATCATTACAGGGTTAAAAATTTGGAGGGTGGTATATGGTGACGTAATCTCATCATAGAGGTGATTACGTACCCTTGGATCCCCATGAAGGGGTGGGGACCTCACCCTTAAAAATTTAAATTGATCATAAAGACTTCCCAAGTGGATGGAGTGTATGAAGTAGAGGAAAAGGAGTGCAGATATAGAGTTTGAGTTGACAATGGAGCCAATACCGGCACCAGTGCGGTGCTGGGATAATAAATATTTTACGTTCAATAATACAATATTGGTGTTAATATATATGTTTATAGGGATGTAGATCTCAACTAAGGGTGTTTAAAGACTCCCTCACACCATGAGCAAGAAAGGTAGCGTGTCAGGGGCTTCTGTGTTCACGATGCGGGGGCGCGCCGCAGGCGCCCCGCGGCGCGATCCGACGCGTGTGCGAGCCCGCCGATCCCGCTTCTCTGTAAAGCTAAACTATGAACATAACATACTTAACACACACAATGGCTGCACGAATAAACAGCAGCCGGCCCAACATCTTAAACAACAAAGAGTACATAAGGGGACAGTAAAACAATTTAGTTTTATAAACACCCAAAAATATGAGAATAAAAAGACATTATTTAAATAAAAATGCATTTATATATATATGAGTTTTTATTTTAAACTATATTAATCCCTCTAATCAAAGGACATAGGATTCTGTTATAAATTTGAGCAAGTTCTATATGTTTCTCCAGAGATTCAACTCCATCCGAAAGGATGAAGCATAAATACAACCTGCGGCACTAAACCATCTTTCATATTTCGGTTCAACAGCGGTCACTCGCTCACGCCAGAGAGAAGTAAACGCGTATCCTGACTGATAGTTATTAAGGCATTTCTGTTTACTGCATTATACAGGGAAACCACATGTTTCGTTTGTAAATATGGTGCCGTGACGCTATAAGGAGTAAGTCTCAGAGTATGACAATATCTTTGAAGATGGACTTCGAGTCGTTTTTCATCAAACAAGCTGTTATATTTTAAATGTCACGTTGATGAAACCTATACACATTTTTGCATAGATGTGTCGCATCTGGGTTTCAATAGTTACTTTTATCCAATACTTTGTAGTATCCAGATGCAGTGAAAGCAACATCTATTCTATTATAACCTCTCAAACTGTCACCTCTGATTTCATCAGAACGATGTCTGTAGATGACACATACTCAGTCCTTACCCAAGCTTCAAGACTGTTGATAATCTTGAAATTACAACTAATAGTATGATTAAGGTATATTACCTCAGGTGAACCCTGGGTAATATGTTACTCTCCATTCAAGTTTTACAAAATGTAAATGACACATCGTTGGGTATTTTGCAAGGTCCTCGTAAAGGGGACGTCGTAGGAAACAGAACAGGTCATATTGCCAATTACAGCGAAAAATATTCTTACTGACGAAATTCATTGTGTAACCCTTATGGGTAACGAAAGTTAACAACGACTGATAAAGAAGAGAGAGTAAACAGGGCCTGGCTTATAAGAACAGGGCATATCAGTTCAAGGGGTATATATTTTTCGTTAGACAACAACAACAACAACAACAACAGCAACAACAACAACAAAAACATAGTATAAATAAGGACAACATACTGACCAACGTATATGCTAACGTAATGCGTGTTTCATAATAAAGCTGACAAAACATGACCTGAACTAAGAATATAATGTGCATCGACAAACCTAACAACACCATACGTTGCGAATAAACTACTAACGTGGCAAAAGTTCCGCTATGCGCGTTTATAAAGTGGCCCATGTTCATATGTACAGGGAGGCCATGTTTTTAAATACCTAAATCAAAGTAGAAATCAATGCAGAAATCGACAACCTTCCCATTCTCCATACCCCATCCTCCATAATCCACAATTGGTCTGTTGATCTGTTAAGTCTAACAGTTGGCTGAAAAGCCGTTTATAACATAGCTTTTTAAACCTTTTCTTGTTCATTATTGATCAGGTATCTGAAATAGAATGGACAGTTGGTAAAAATTTCCATGTTTGAACCCTCACTTCCCTTGTGCTTGTGTGTCTGGTCCCACACAGGTTGTGAGGAAAACTTCTTTCTGTTATTAAAACATTTTTAAGAGGTCAAGATTTTCGAACAAAAGCCTGTTAAAAATCTTATGATTTGTTTTACCGGTCATTTACCGAAGAAGTTAAAGACTACAAAGATAATCGAATTCACGAAAGGGGTTATATGACATAAAAGCTCTTCAATGTTTACTGGGTCATAAAATTATTGTCCTTGACGATTTGATGCATAAATTGAGTGAGGCTATAGCCAGAAACTTTCACAGTTTACTCGCATCATTTAAACATGTGTTTTATAACACAGAGAATATCTTTTATCAGAATAAGTATATATGAGGGATGTGTCTTTAAACACGCAGTATTTAATCTTGTTTGGACAAAGAAGGGATAGCAAGGTCAGATAAATGTTGGCTACCAAATGTTCCTACTCAACGTAAAGAGTTTCTAAAGTATATAAAGAAGTTACATCCCCAACACCTGCTCATGGTTATTATTTATCTTGAGGCTTCATCCTAAAGAACACATAGAGAGTGTTTTGCAGTACAAAATATCTTACTAACGAGAGATTGAGACAGTATACATACCTGAATAATGAGTACTCTGGTTGGAGGATTATTTACCTCTTATGAGGAAATTTAAAAACCTGAAACCTTCTGAAAAACGGAAACTGATCTGTGAAGATGAAAAATTTATACAATGTATAGCTGAGGATGCCTAAATCTTATAAAAGGAAATGTTCCTTTAAAGAGAGCTCATAAGGTAAAGTTATTGGCATCGGCAAGAAACATCATTAAAAAACTTACTGGTAACGTAAGAAAGCTTAAACATAAAAGAAAAGAAACTATTACATAAAGGTGGGTTCCATCCTTTAATATTTTCCGTTATAACCTTTGAAGACCAGAATTATCGTGGTCAATGATATAGCAGAGAGGAGTCAGAGATTGGTTTACCCTACAACGATTATGAGGAAGCTGAAATATAACACAGAAACCTTACCTCTACAACAACAACAGCAACAGCAACAGCAACAGCAGCAACGACCAACAGCAACAGCAACAGCAACAGCATTAGCAGCAACAACAACAACAACAACAACAACAACAACCACAACAACAACAACAACAACAACAGCAACAGCAACAGCAACAACAACAACAACAACAACAGTTCGAGCAACCTCAATCAGACATTCATCAGCATCAGATCGGATATAATCCTTATCACCCACTGATTCAACGGCAACCTTTGAGTTTATATGATCCGCAAAGTTGAACAGATAAATAATTATATGAGAAGGAACTACAGCAAATATTAAACTCCAATGTTAACATTCATGAAAAACGAGTCCTATATCAAAATGCTATACAAAAATTAGTAGATTTAAAAGTTTTATTAAAATCACCCAAGGAAGATGCAGCTCTAACAGCAGATACTAAGCCCATGGTGAAAAGAGAAGATAATTTTAGACACATACTCAAGGAAAGCTTACCTGTGAGGAGTAAGAAAACGGGTATAGCTCTATATAATATTTTAAAAGATCAGATTACTTGGGATGATCTCGGTCAAATCATTATTGATGGAGAAACAATACTTGGATCGAATATTGTTGACTTGATATCCTGATCTCAACGTGAATGGAAGAAGGCCCCTGTAGCAGGATGGAACAGGATCAAACAAGAACTTCAGACTATTAATTTTTTGAGAACTTTAATCCAAGAATAAACAAAGATTAGCAGATCTGGATAATATTCCATTAACGCCTAGACCTGATCCCTCTGGTATTTCTTTTGCATCGGATAGATCAAAGGGTTGATAAGTAGAAACACATTACGTTCAGGTACAGGTAGAATAAAAAAAAATACAAAGTATCAAAATGGATTAGCATCTGATTATTTATTATGATTGTATTATCTGTAATTTAAAATTATGTATATATTCTATGTTATCTTTCTGTATACACTTGCTATGTTTTTAGATTTGTAATTTAAAATAGTTAATATTATTTTGTAATTAAAAAATAAATAACTATATAAATCTGTTTTTATATGATCAAAATCCATTATATGGGATAAAATTATATTTGTTTGTGATGAGGCTTGTGAATCATGGAGGCCAAGGAAGCGGTCGATAAATATTACTTTGATGCGAAACAGCCATACATACAGTTACGGGGGTTTTCAAGGTTTGCTTCAAAGTTTCCTCAAATTAGTAAAAAAAGAATTGAAAAATATTTAGAAGGTGAGGATACTTTTACCTTCATAAACCTATACGAAAAAATTTCCTACACGGAAGACCATAGCCCCCATTTAGATGGCGTATGGCAACTAGACTTGACCGATATGGTAAAATATAAATCTTACAATGAGAGGTATCAGTACATTTTTGCGATAGATGTATATTCCAGATACTTATGGTTAAGGGTTTTAAAAGGTAAAATCCAAAGACTATTTGCTTTCACAGCAGTCAGAGATATTATAAAAAAGGATGACAGATATCCCAAAATGATATGGACAGATAAGGGTACAGAATTTTTAGGTAAGGGGGTTTCAAGAAATAGTTACTGTATTATGACATAGGGTATTACAACACATTTTCTGTTAATAAAGCCGCAATAGTTTAAAAGAGTACAAAGAACTATATAAAAGAAAGAATGCAAAGGTATTTCACGAAGATGAGAGTTCAACGAACTATCAAAGAATATACTACAGGACTTGGCTTACTCTTATAATCGGTCTCCTCATATAGAACACTTTAGAATACCCCTATAGAGATGGTAAAGACAAAACCCCTTTGTACCTATCAATCCAATGGGAAAAATAAAAGACAGCACAGGTATTAAAATAGGAGACTATGTAAGAGTATCCAGGACTGATGAAAATTTCAGAAGGGTATGAAGCTGGATGGTCGAGAGAGGTTTTTAAAGTAGATACTATCAGAGAATTCCCTAGAGACAAGTTAAAATTATACTATCTAGAGGATTTAGACGGAGAAAAAATAAAGGAGGATTCTATAAACAAGAAATACAGAAAATACAATTTGATCCTAAGAGTCATGAGTATAAAATAGGAAAAATAGTAGGATCTAAAAGGGAAGGTAAAAATAGACAGTATCTTATTTGTCAAATGGGTAGGTTACCCAATGAAGTTTAACAGTTATATAAATACTAGCGATATTAAGAAACATTGATCAGTTACTTTGTGAACATGGGAAGTGAAGATCATTTCTATTTAACCTTGCCCTCACATCAGCTTCTATGAATCTGCATCCAGC